>BGPR01019640.1:0-28942 GCA_013235015.1 Araneus ventricosus
ATTACATTGCACCTGAAATCTAATTATTTAGTTCGTCATAAAAAAAAAAACCCGGATAGACTATGCACTCTCAACGCTGGTTTTAAAGATAAGGTGGAATCATCTGAATGCTTCTCCGATTTAAAAATTTGGTATCGTTGGTGGTCTTTGTCAGATTTCATCGCGTCGAAACCACGGGAAGTAGGAAAGGGAGAACAATGTTACATTTCTCGACGATAGTCGTGTGGTCGATGCCTATTCTATCTTTGTCCTGGAAAAGTGACTATTTTCAAAGCAAAGCAATGAGGATTTCCCTCAGATTCATTTCCAACCTATACAGGGTGAATAAAAAAACGTGATCAAACTTTAATAGTAGATCAGGCACAAGATATGCTTTCAGAATCGCATATGAACATGGGTGCGCAAACACCTTCTGGAGGCAGCAGATTTTCAAACGAGCTGCACTATGTATAAGGCTTCAAAGTTGTGAAAGAAAAATTACGATACCTTTCGCGAAATGAGCAGTAAAAAATCTTTTAATACAAATTCTAACATTTCCTTAATGACTCAATGCATTTATGTGAAATTTTGACACATTGGTCCACTACATTATTGCTATGTACTCCGTAAGGTTCATAGGTTTATATGGAAACCTCTGCATGTTATAAGAAAAAAATGCGGAAAATTTGTTTTTTTTATAAAAAGAAACCTTTAAATGTTCCAGAATATTCATGCTCTTTTAGCAAAAATGTTTTAAAATATTGCGCACATCACACAAAAGAATTAATAAAAGTTTCAAACCATTATCAGACTTCTGTGAAGCGGTATGAGCGAAAATCTCTATTCGAGTTCATCAATTTTTTGACATTCCCTTGAGTGTCCTCATGACAGAATCTTTGATGTAAATTATGAGTTAAAATCTATTTTTATATGGACGAAGTTCGAGGAAAATTAATCCAACCTTTCGAGTGATATTCGGAAAAATATGAAATTTTCTATTGTGTGCCTCAACTAGCCTTAAAGTTTGGTCAAGCACAGGCGAGTGCATCCAGCTGCTTCACAGAAAGCTGATAATGCACATTTCTTCGAATACCTCCCGAAAGGCTTTATGAACTTTCCTCAGACTTCGAACATATAAAGACTAGGATTTAACTCACATTTTACATCAAAGATTCGGTCACTAGGGCATCCAAGGGACCGTCCAAAAAATGATTAACTCGAAGAAATCTCTTGACTCACCTCGCTTCACAGAAAATTGATAATAGTTCGCAACTTCTATCAATATTTTTGTGGCAATGTGCGCGATATTTACATGTATTTTCGTAAAAATAGCATGAATATTTGGGAAGATATAAAGGTTTCTTTAAAAAATCCCAAATTTTTCCGCATGTTTTGGGTTTATAACTGGAAGAGTTTTCCTTAGAAATCTATGACACTTACAGAGTATGTGGCAATATCTTAAAGAAGCAATGTATCAACATTTCACGTATATACTTTGAGTAGTAAAGGAGATAATTAGTATATATAGTAAATAATTTTTTACTGCGCATGAGCGACAGGTAGCGTAATATTCCTTTCACAACTTTGGAGTCATATATATGTTACGGTTATTATGGTTAATAGGTTATTATGCATAATAACCGCAGTCATTATCAATATTAACCTGCGATTATGCATAATAATAAAGTAAAGTCGGTTAAAGTGAATAATTTATGAGAATTTATACATTAACCGGTTATTATGTATAATTAATTATGCAGCTGTGTCATTGTGATTAATTACATTGGCATGTGATCTCATTGACCCATCTTCATTGGTAAATGTGCTTAATTCAGAAAATGTATTGAAAACTCAACTCTAATGTTAATTTTTATGTCATGCAATAATGTTTCAGATCTTTAAGTACCTGTGCGTGCACAGTTAACTGTAAAATAAGTTCAAATGTTAATTGATCGATTTTTTTTCGTTTCTTCTTACTCTAGTAATAAACGTTTTGGATAGAGCGATTAACCTTGGTTATTTTCGTATTTTGATTCCAGTAATATTTAATGCCATGTTTTTTAAAAAAATTATTAAACATACGACAGTTATGGTTTGTCTTTGCACTATGTCCTGTTTAAAATGTAGCATTTCAGCTGCCCTCGCTAGGCACGCGGCATCTGAAATGGACACAAAGCAGATTTTTTTTAACTTAGAAAAACATCGTACGGCTTCGCTAGCACCCCGAGACAGTACCTAGTAGCTTCGTTAGCTCGTTGAGTTTAAAGAATCTGCGCTTCTTAAATATTTAAGTGAAACAGGAGAAATTGCGCTCGCGTTGCCTGTGGCATCTGAAATGGGCACCGGACAATTCTTTTTACTTAAAAAACATCCTACGGCTTCGCTAGCAGACGGGAGCTGGAACCTAGTAGCTTCGCAATTTCATTGTATATAAGGAATCTACGTTTTATAATTACTCAACGGAAGCAGGAGAAAATGTGCTCGCGATACCTGAGTCATCTGAAATAGTCACCGGGAGAATTTTTTTAACTTAAAAAATCATGTTATGTCTTCGCTAGAAGGGACAGCCGGGACCTAGTAGCTTCTCTAGCTATTTGAATATTAGAATATTGAAGAAATTAGAGGTTGAAAAAAATATATCAGAGAATGTAAAAAAAATGTAAAGCATTTGCCCCTAATAGCTTGGATAATATCGGGAAATGTTTTTCAAAACAATGAATAGTAATGGATTAATAGATTTACTCAGTTCTAATATTTTCAATTGGGAAGAAACACTCTTGATTTTTAAAAAGAAGAATAGAATAGTGTGAAGAATCAAATATAAAACCACGAAAAAGAAGACATAATTCCAGATGATGAATTCCAAGATATGAACAAGCGGCTTCATAAAATTCCACACAAACGATTTTTAGTACATTCAGAAATTAATAAAAATCGCTCAGTTACGTAATCGGAGCAATATAAAATCACTAAATAAATCAAAATTCTATTTAAAACATTTGATTAATATTTAATATTGAGACCAACTTTAGAGGATGTTAAAGGAGCCGAAAGCTACTCCGTTGAAAATAATCACATTGACCGATCTTCATTGGTAAATATACACAATAACTTGATAATGTGGTAAATTCTCATGATTTATGCACTTTAATAAGCTTAACTTGGTTATTATGCATAATTATCGATTATCCGCATTAACCGTAATATATATAGCGCAACTTTTGGAAAAATTCCAGTACAATAACACTGATATTTACAAAGATATCGGTCCTTTGTGCAGCTCTGTTTTATTTTTAATGCCATGTGCTGCCTACAGATGGCGTTTGAACACGCATGTATCCTATACGATTCTGAAAATTTATCACGTGCCTCACCTACCCTTTAAAGTTTGGCTGTGTTTTTTGAATCACCCGATACTTTCTAAAAATGTTGCCATTTTAATCGTTAGTTTGAAGAATGGATTTGATTTTCAGTGTTTATAGCTTTAATGATCAATAATAGTAATGGGCCAGTTTAGTGTATAAGTCTATATTTCGACCTTATTTTGGCTTATTCGAAATCAAAACTGTTTTTATTTCAGAATTGTTTTCGTTATTTCAACATGTCGGTATCATGTATCTTTAAAGATAGCCGGTGACGAATTTTTAAGGCTATTATTCATTCGTAGACTTGACTGCTTTACAATATATTTCATGAAAAAAGCAATAAATATTTTTTCACTTCTCAAAAACCTTGTCATACGATAAATATAAATTTATTGTTTTAGATTTATTCTACAGTTTGTTTTAGTTTTATTGCACAGTTTTGTGTTCAAATTGCTGTGTTCATGACTCTTTATTAAAGTTGCATTTCAACAATAATTATTTTTACAAATATTATTATTAATTCATTATAATTTCTGACTTTTATTTATTAATTACGTATTAACTGCTACTACAAATAATTCTTAAAGTTATTTTTAGTGAAACAAATGTCGTTCTCCTTTATGTACTTGTTTTTAGATTCAATTGTTCTTAATTTGAATTTTTGCTTAAATTCAATTTTTTTTGTGGTTCCATCAACGTCAAATTACAGAAATGTGATATTTGCAAATCAATATTCAGTTTAAAACTCTTTTGGGGAATAATTTGTCTAAACTGTCCATTCATGCATGATTTCACGCTTCTAAATATTTTAAAATAATAATAAAAGGAAAACACAAAATGTTTCCTGAAGAAAAAAGTTTAAGAACAAAAAAACGAAAAGATGCATCGATTGTATTGCCATCATCTTTAATAATAAATAACTAATGCTTAATTTTACAATTCTTACTTCAGCGTTTTTTAATATTTTCCATTAAAACAACTCTCTATTTCTGAGGATTATAACTCATTGAAATCTGTGTAGAAATTCTACCCCACCCCAATTATACTCTTTTCATTAAAAACAATACAGTCTTTATCATACTTCGAGCAGTATGTTTATTTCGAATATGCTGAAGTAAGAATGTAATGAGATGAGCGTTCTGTAAATGAGATCTTGAGCTGTTCCTGTAGCTCTAATCTCCAAGTGGCTTGTGGGCTTCTTTGTCTGTTTCTGTGGTGTGAGTCATTCACTTATGTCGATTTTACCTTTATAGAGTGAAATCTATATTGCTTAAGTCATAATAATATTGTCTACATCTGAGGGACAGCAGTTCTACTCCGAGTCCTGGGGTTCATCTCTTGCAGATTCCGCAGTTTTGGAATTTCGTTCAAAGTGGACAACGACGTGCATTCAAGTGGATTCGTTATTTTAAGTCAATCACAGAGGATACGAGCAATCTGTAACTGTTGATAGAAAGTTCTATCTCGATGCAGCCATTGAAATTTTCTAAACTGTTGTAAAACTGGGATATTCAAATCTTCAAACACTGAAAAGTCAAAAGCCATGGAATACAACCTAATATTGTGTAGAACCTCCTTTTGCCCGGTGAAGTGCAGCAAATCAACTTGGCACTGACTCAATAAGACGAGGAATGTAAAATAGTCGGCACTCACACTTTACAGTGAAGATTTGGTCACGAGAGAGCCGACCAGAAAGTGATGAAGAAGAAAACAATTTGGGCACACATCGTTTCAAAGAAAGCTGATAATTACTTGCTACATTCATAAATGGATCAATGGAGACCTTCAATTGAAACTTCTTTGTATATGTGGAGTGAGAAGGCATAGAATGTTTATATACTATTTTTATTATATTTGTGTAGAATTTGTATCTTTCGATTGCATCTTCTGATGAAGATATTTTTAAAAAACCTAGTTTAAAATCGTCAGTTTTGCTTTAAGAGAGAAAGTACTCAAATAAAAAAAATCATTATCTGTTTTAGCGACATATTAACATTGGTGTAAAGATTAATTGCTTGCTGAGACGAAATAAAACTACAATGATTTCACCCATTTCTTTCTTTTTAGCGCTTTATTTCTTCATTTCTTTATCAGTATATAACATTTCTACTACCACTGCTTCATATTCACTTATGAATGGTCTTAGTGAATCGATACAAATTTCATTTTATAAGACAACGGTAATTGCAATTAAAATTTTCATCCTTGCATTTTTTGACAACATTGCGTTCAATGCAAATCCTTTCTACATGCGAAGAATTTCATAAAATAAAACTAAAAATTCAGGGTATCTGCTTACAACAGTAGCGAAATACAAAAAATAAAAATGGTTGGCTTTTCTTTCGATAGCTTGATTTTGAACTTGCAATTTCAAAACAGCAAAATATCTTTCTGAAGACCTGATTCTACAAAACTCTCATCGGATAAATCATTGTTCATTTAACTTATAAAAGCTATTGTTATAACATATCATCATATGTTTTACTACTTCAAAAATGAGTGAAAACTCCATGTCTTGCGGAATTATTTCATAAGATTTCTTCAACCCTCTGAAGGCCTTAAAAGCAAGACAGATCGTCACGCAAACTCTAGACGACCACCGAGCGCCCGAAAAGTCGTTTGCTTATTTCATTCTCCTTTTTCATTAGGGTCTCTAAACAGTGCTGAGCACTCTTATATTTTTAACAATGGATCTTTCCCCTCCCACTGCCAATTTTTGATGTCTCCTATAAGTGTGCGAGGTTTCTTCTTCCACAATGTCCGATAAAATAAAAATGACCTATAGTAAAAAACAGATATTTATTTTTACAGTATTTTTCTATGGCGTTTAAGCTAAGAAATCTAATTCTTTTCTCTAGAAAACAACAGTGGACTTCTTTCGTTCTTTGTACTTACCCCCTTTACAAGTATCTCTTTTTGAGATCCTCTCTTTACCAGATTTATGGAATTAACAATTTTTAACTCAAAACATCTGAATTAGAGTCACCTTCATATAGAACTTGAGGCTATCTCTCTTAGTTTTCAACATACATCTTCAGATTTAGATGCGACATATGTAACATACACAAATTTTCCCTCATCAAATTTCATATGTTTTTTTTTTTTTTTTTGAAATTGCACCTTATTCCGGCCGTAGAAGTCCTAAATCTTCTGGCACGTGTTGCACAACCGAGTAACATTTCTGGTTTATCACCCAGTCTTCGTCGATACTGCTTTCACAAGCACAAACATGCTCTCGATAGTTTTCAACTGCCTTTATGAAGCCCACAATATCGAAGAATTTTAATCACAGGTAATGATAACATGATGATGTGAAAACACTAGATTCTAGAAGATGGTGACGAAACTTTTTCCAGAAGCCGTCCTCTGCCTGCAGAAGCTGAAGCATTTGCACAATCTACTGTGACAGCCTCTTTTATAGACTAGTAGAGATTGCTGAAAAGTAGCACAGATTCGGGCAATAACCGGACCCTGATAACTTCGTGGAATGCAACTAAAGTAATCACAAATTGAATTTTTGGGTACCGCATGCTTATTAATCACAGTGTAATTTGCATTTCTTCTGGGCAGTTACTCCTTATAGTGCCGCATGAAGGGAAATTTTTCTACTAAATTGTTCTCTTATGACAAGAAGAATCCAAACAATGTGCATGAAGTGCCCCACTTTAAAATCTGCTTATATTTTATAGTTTCTTGAAATGTCTACGGATTGTTTGTACACTCTGTATTTATATTTGGAAAAAATTAAATATTTAAGTAGCTTTATTAACGGGAATAAATAAGGTTCATATCACAATGTGAAATCGTCTTTTGAATACTTAGGAATTAAGATTTGAAAATTTGTAAAATAAGTGGTACCACTCTTATTATTGCGAATATTTCTATATAAAATTTTAACACCACAGTCATAAGTGAAACACCGTATTTCCTTTCTTTAATATGTAGTCTGGACTTTAAATCTGGGCTGGTACTCAGAAAATTATTTATATTAACATTTGTTTCTTATGTCACAGAATGTCCATGTTATAATACTTTTAGCAATATCTCCGTTTTTTCCAAAAAGACGACTCAATCTATGTATTATTTTTGACTTGTTAATTTTAACTAAGGAGGAAAAGACACATAGGATTTACGTATGCGTGTGATGAACGATGGCAGAGCCCCCATATGGGGAAATCGGAATAAACTGCTTTGAATCCTCTCAGTTTCAACGAAACCCAATCTGAATGTCGCCATGTTGGAACATTAGGAATGGATAAATGGAATTTTTTTTTGCTTAGTATGCATTCTGAATACCTTTAGCACATTATTTGTTAAATTGTGTAATTATGACAATACACCAGGAAAAAAATCGATGATCTCTTCAAAATACCTTTGGCGGCGGTATAGAACCGGGGACCTTTGGGTTCCGAGCTGAACTTCCTAACCACTAGGAAAAGGGAATTCCCAATGTCGGGAGGTGGATATTGGCTAATAAATATAACAGTAAGATGGTGGCAGCCCAGTGCACTACATACCTATTATTCAAGAACCTCGATATATGAACAATAAGTTTAAAATCTTTTTCAAAATATTAATAAAATCTGATTTAAATGATTTACCAATTTGAAATATTTTAAAATATTATTTTCGCTATTGTATATGAAGTGATAAAATTTTGCTTTATTTTTGTTCTATTACTATAGCATTTCAAAATGCTTATCATGTGGTATAATTTGACAAAATATGCATTATTATTGTTTTCCCGAACCGTAATAAATTAATTCCCGAAAATTATGACATGGTAATAAAAATTATTTTTAAAGAAATTCCTTAATCTTTAATTATTACTGTCGAAATACATTACTTAATGTCATTATTATTATTTTTTTTGAACTGTTATAATAATTTAAAGGAGCCTTCCCTTTAAAAATTTTAAGGGGAAAATTAGTTTTTCAAATAATTAACAGTGTTTACTTACTCAACCTCTAACGATTTTGACAGCTTCGTTTCATTTAGTATAATCCTAACAATTTCAATTATTTCACTATTGAACCATTCAGCCACACCTTTCATTTTGGTTGATAAATAAATTGTAGGATCAAATTTTTGCCTGCTTTCATTAATGATCTCCGAAAAAATTATATGTAAACTCTAATTCGAGGTCGTGGCCTGCATTTTTTTTCTTTTTACGCGTTTCCCGTCTCTTTTGGATAGAATATATTGAAAACCAAAAAGGTATCGATAATTTTAAGAAAATGAGGTATAATACATTGAGAATAATCGTCAATTAAAATCAACAAGTATTTGGATTCGTCAGAAGAATATACTGGACTCCATATATCTAAGCGGTCCATTTCCATAGCACAGTTGGTGGAAATTACATTTATTCTTTAAGCGATGCCATAGTAGCTTTCGCAATGGTAACACTATTTCACGTTTCAACTTTACCCGATACAAATTATCAAGCCGAAAAATCTTTTCGAACTTTAATAATGCTTGATAGTATTAATTTTTATATCTACAGTGTCGAAGAATTATATGGCATTTTGCTTCTTTTAACCCGGAAGGCAGCAAGAATTTTTTAAGAAAATTAACCCTTAAACGAAAAACTTCCAGATTCACAGTAGCTACATTAAAGGTCATTTACTTGCTGACTCAAGTACTTCAAGAATTTTTCCTCATTTGTTATCTCAGAAAACAGACTGTCCGGCTTCTTAAGCCGATGCGATCGCTCGCGTATATGTGTTGTATTGCTCAATAGAACATATAGATCGAGAAATTTATCGCTATTCGAATTACAAATATGAAATGGAAACACCAGCAAAGCTTTTAGCTGAAATATCAACTAATTAACAATCGATTACCGAAGAAAATAAAGAAATTGTTGATGTTATACTAGTTAGAGATCGTAGATCTAATTCTGAGAGGAAATAGACAATTTTTCCTATATTTTTGAATTTAGATGTCTGGAGATAAAATGATGCAGTAAACGGTAAGGTAGCTTCAATTAAAAAAGGTGAAAAAAGAACTTCGCAAAAATTTGAGATCTTTCACACAGCATCATGATGATTCTTCTCGAGTATTTTGATGAAGTAAAAGTTATATAATAGGTTCAAAATGCTTGAAAATGGACTTTAATGCCAATATTTTCATAAATACTTCGGAAGCACAAGCATTCATTTATCTTCTTCATTTAAATGCACAGCCCAGAATAGAAGTTTCCGAAATTAATTTCTTTTAAACTTAATACTCCGTACACGAGAACAACATATATTTCCTATTAAAGAAAATAAAATTTTGTGCGCGTTTTGTTATAAAAAGAGGAACCAGGGCCTTTGAAATCCGACGGTATTTGTGCAGGTGTGATTCAGTGTAAAATGTATGGTATTTAGTCGTGACGCAGAGGAGCTGATATTTAAACTATTGTTTTGGAGATGGCTAATTTACCAACAATCTGAAATCTAAATAAATATGCAAAATTTTATTGAAAACACGACATAATAATATTTGCAAAATTTTATTTTAAAAATATTTAAATATTTTTACCATAAAAATAGATTCAATCGTAAAAAAATATTCAGATTCTCAGAGCCATATTTTCAGCAATATCACACTAAATTTTTTCTGTGTCTTCCTGAGGGTTTTCTTCTTACTATTCCTGTCCTTGCGCGTCTGATTGTAGAGTGTTTCTGCAGAAAACATATTTGTCAGCAGTATCACAATTTGTTTCAAAATACATCGTCAGAAATTTTGTATAATATGACAGAGTTTAACAGGGTTCACGATTAAGCCTGGAATCACGACTCGACGCTTACTGGTCATGATATTTTCCCTTCTCTTCACAACTTATTTTCTCTCACCTGCATTAGATCTATGAAATGCTTCTTTTTTCACCAGTATGTTATTATTGTGTTTCATTATAAAATATTCTTTGTCGGGGGCGAATTTGAAATGCCATCTTGAAGGTTGTCTTTTGAAAATGCTTCTTTTTTTCATTCCAGTCATAATCGAGATTATCTTTCTCTAACTTTTAAACTGTCCTACTTTGGGAAAGAATTTCTTCTCAACGACGAACTAATTTTTATTTTCAAATTGTGCAAGTTCGAGGTTTGGGGGAATAAAAGAATGTTCTGGATTGTGATCTCTATCTTCTTAGGTTGCCTGGGAGTTGCTTAGCCTAACAACACTAAAGCGTAATCTTCAGTGTGGTGTAACTTTGAGTGCCTTTTATTCGTTATCCAGTTGAAATAGTTTAGTTCAATACTTTCCAATTTAGATGCTGTTCTTTTACAAAGATATCTTAATTGTCTTGTTAAGCAGTGCACCGACAAAAACTTACACCTGAACATTGAAAAATGTAGTATTCTTAGTTATTGAGTATCTGAGCGACACCTCGACATCTAATGATCTGAATCTGAAGACTCAATTCATTTGGTTGAATTTCCTTTCCATGACGCTGATGACAATCTGCACACAGAGGACTTTGATAATGAAGAATACATCATTTGCTGTGAGCAAAGAAAACAGCATTGGGATTCATGTGCAAGTTCTGGCCCCATTCAACCTATCGTCTGGGACAAAATACAAGCCAATGGCAATACGAATTTTGTTATTCAAATCATTTTTAAGGTTTGAATCTAAAATTTCGAATGAAAATAATTTCATTCGTTTTATGCAGTGACTTTAGTCCGATTATGTTTGTTTTGTGTTATATGCAATTTATTTTGATCACTATTCGGTGAATTTTAAAACAGTTAATGCAGTTATGTGAGATGTAATACTATACAATACATTCTTAATTCAATGTGTTGCAGCGTGAAACTATGTGAAATAAGCGACCTTTTCAGCAATGAACTGTCGGCATGGCATCTCAAGGCCTACAAACTGCTGATTTTAAATCGTAAACTCAATTTAGTTTCTGATTGTGATATCTTTTTCTAAAGTTCTTCATGGTATCTGAAATAATAATACATCAGATTATTATTACGCAACATTATTATTTACCCGTTTAATACATGTTTTAAAACTTAAGAAACTTACTTTAATGAAGAATTCCATACATATTAACATATGAAAATAATATGGTTCTTTCCTCCATATAAACTGCGAACTGATGTCCGGGGCCTCTGTCGGACGACCAGATGTACGTAATCAGAATTCCATTCTGTAATGGCACTGCGTGGCGGGCTGACATTTCCAATACGGTCATCATTGACGTTCTCCGTTCTTTCGAACATTTCGAACTGAGCCTTTATCGCATTGTCTGAAAGGTCTCTTCTCACAAGAAATATCCTTTGGAAACTGCGCCTGGTTTGAACATAACTGTGTTCCAGGTGCTGACACTCCAGAACAAGAAATATCCGTTGTTACAAGGATAAAACCAATTTCAATAGTTACACTCTTCACAAGCACACACAAACAGATTTCGTGCCAAAATGCCGAATGAAGATGTCACGGATTCAATTTCTCTTCAGTTCTCGAATACCTGCAGGGCCACCTGTTGCCAGAAATAGCAACTAAATATGCAAATTGTTGGGAAAAATTCTCTGGTTTCCCAAACTTAAGGCCGTAAACATTACATTTCAATCGTCATTTGTTTTTTTTATTGATTTTCAAAATCCATCAGTCATTTTTGGGACTATCTGCATTTATAATATTAAATTTCCTTCAAAACTGTGAGGGCATTTTAATAAATATAATTTATAAGATAATTTTCTGAATTTTCGAATGAGGATATAATAAATGTTATACTGTCTTATTTTAAGAGTAACTTCTTAACCAAAATGTCGCTTAATTAGAAATTAATTTTAAAGCAATTATAATAATTATTAATTATTAAGTTTGAATAAGAAATCGATTTAAAAGATCCCGTTTCGTTAAATCCAAAATGAATTATTTGGAAGCTCAATATTATGAACAGTTCGTATTAAACCTCCAAACCTACACATAAACTAATACAACATCCAGAGATAATGTATCATCTTGCGATAATGGAGGTCTATTATAGTCACTGATATAAGTCGATCAACGAGAATTGATGTAGCCGATCAACGAGGAATGATGAAGTGATCAGTGGGCAATGATGTAGTGATCAGCGTCAATGATGCCGTGATCAGTGGGAACTGATGTAGTGATCAGCGGGCAATGATGTAGTGATGAGTGGGCAATGACAATGTGATCTTTGGTCAATGATGTAGTGATCAGCGGGAAATGATGCAGTGATGGCAATGGTCGTTCTCCACCAGAGGGCGCTGATATGTCTCCACCAGAGGGCGCTGATATGTCTCCACCAGAGGGCGCTGATATGTCTCCACCAGAGGGCGCTGATACGTCTCCACGAAAGTGACCAGGGAATTTTTTCCCAACATTTTGCATATGTAGTTACCATTTCTGGCAACCGGTGGCGACGAATGTATTCGAGAACTGCAGAGAAATTGAATCCGTGACATCTTCATTCGGCATTTTGCCAGGTAATCTGTTTGTGTGTGCTTGTGAAAAGTATAACTATTGAAAAAAATTTTATCCATGGAGCAACGGATATTTCTTGTTCTGGAGTAACAGCACCTGGAACACAGTTGTGTTCAAACGAGACGTAGTTTTCAAAGGAGATTTCATATGAGAGGAGGCCCGTCAGACAATGTGATAAAGGCTATGTTCGAAAAATTCGAAACAACGGGGAACGTCAATGATGACCGTATTGGAAATGTCGGCCGGCCACGCAGTGCCTTTAAAGAGTCGAATGATGTTGCCGTACAGCAGGTCATGCGACAGCAGCCCGGACATCATTTTTCAGTTTTGCATTTCATGTTGGACTGACTCCGAAGAATGGCCACGCACTGTACTATGTGCCAAAAACTTCACGTGTTTCCATATAAGATCCAGACTTGCCATGCCCTGAGAGTGAATGCCATTGATGCTCGCTATCATTTCGCAAACGTTATGCAGCAGACTGTCGACTTTGGTTGATATCAATTTTGGAAACATATAGTTCTCGGAAGAGGAATATTTTAACCTCGATGGTTTTGTCAAGAAGCAGAACTGATGCTTTAGGAGAACCAAAAACCCACATGTTGCTATACCTTCATCCCTGTATTGCCCAAAAGTAATGTCTGGGCAGCGATTAAGTAAAAAGAAATAATTGGCCCATTTTTTCGAGATCAGTATATAATATTTAACAGTATGCAATATTTCTAGTATCACTGCTTCATATTCATTAATGAATGGTCTTAGTGAATCGACCAATCGACCAATCCAAATTTTATTTTATAAGACAACGGTAATTGTAATTAACAGAGTTTTCATCCTTGTGTTTTTTGACAACATTGTGTTCAATGCAAATCCTTTCTGCATGCAAAGAATTTCATACAAGAAAGCCAAAAATTCATGACACCCGCTTACAACAGTAGCGAAATACATAAAATCAAAATGCTTGGCTTTTCTTAAGACAGTTTGATTTTTCAACTTGCAATTTCAAAACAGCAAAATATCTTTCTGAAGACCTGATTCTACAGAACTCTCATCGGATTAATCATTGTTCATTTAACTTATAAAAACTATTGTTATAACATAGAAGTATATGTTTTACTACTTCAAAAATGAGTGAAATATCCATGTCTTGCGGAATTATTTCATCTGATTTCTTTAACCCTCTGAAGGCCGTTACGGGCAAGATGGCCCGTCATGCAAACTGCTAGACGTCTACCGAGTGCCCGAAAAGTTGAATGCTTATTGCTTTCTTCTTTTTCAATAGGGTAGGTAAACGGTGCGGAACACTCTTATCTTTTTAACAGTGGTTCTTTCCACTCCCACTGCCACTCTTGATTGTTGTCTCCTATAAGTGTTCGAGGTTTCATCTTCCACAATGTGCGATAAATTTTAAAATAAAAATTACCTATATTAAAAAAACAGATATTTATTTTTCCAATATTTTTCTATGGCGTTTAAGCTATGAAATCTAATTCCTTTCCACTATAAAACAACAGTGGACTTCTTTCGTTCTCTGTACTTTCCCCCTTTACAAGTATCTCTTTTTGAGATTCTCTATTTAAAAGATTTATGGAATTATCAATTTTTAATTCAAAAACATATGAATTAGAGTCACCTTCATACAGAACTTGAGGCTATCTGTCTGAGTTTTAGACATACATCTTCAGATTTAGATGCGACATATGTAACATACACAAATTTTCCCTCGTCAAATTTCATATGTTTGTATTTGAAATTGCGCCTTGTTCCGGAAGTCCTAAATCTTCTGGCACGTGTTGCACAACCGAGTAACTTTTCTGCTTTATCATCCAGTCTTCGTCGATGTTCCTTTCAGAAGTACAAACATGCTCCCGATAGTTTTCAACTGCCTTTATGGTGCCCATAATACCGTAGAAATTTTATCAGCGATAATAATAACATGATGATGTGAAAGCACTAGAATGTAGAAGATGATGACGAAATTTTTTCCAGAAGCCAACTCTGCCTGCAAACGTTGAAGCATTTGCACAATCTAATGCGGCAGACTCTTTTATAGACTAACAGAAATTGGTGAAAAATACCACAACCTCGGGAAAGAACCGAAACCTGATAAAATGTTTGGAATGCAACTAAAGTAATCGTAAATTGAATTGTTGGGTACTACAGGTTTATTAATCACAGTGTCATTTGCATTTCTTCTGGGAAGTTACTTCTTACACTGCCGCTTGAAGGGAAATTTTTCTACTAAATTGTTCTCTTATGACAAGAAAAATCCAAACAATGTACATGAAGTGACCCACTTTAAAATCTTCTTATATTTTATAGTTTCTTGAAATGTCTACGGATTGTTTGTACACTCTGTATTTATATTTGGAAGAAATTAAATATTTAGATAGCTTCAGAAACGGGAATTAATAAGGTTCATATCACAATGAGAAATCATCTTTTGAATACTTAGGAATTAAGATTTGAAAATTTGCAAAATAAGTGTTACCACTTTTATTATTGCGAATGTTTCTATATAAAATTTTATAATTTTATTACCACAACCTTCAGAGCGTAATAGGTCTTTTCTTTAATATATAGTCTGGACTTTAAATCTGGGCTGGTACTCTGAAAATTAGTTTTATTAACATTTGTTTCCGATAAGACATAAAACGTCCATGTTCCAACACTTTTCGCAATATCTCCGTTTTTTCCAAAAAGACGACTCAAGCTATGTATTATTCTTGTCTTGTTGATGTAAATAAGGAGAAAAAGACACATAGGATTTACGTATGCGAGTGATGAACGATGGCAGAGCACCCATGTAGTGGGCAATGTAAAATGGATTTTCGGCGGAAATAAGTGGCGACTTCGTGCCCTTTAAACTCACAAAACCAAAACTATCATCGTCCACCGAAAATAATGCGTTCATTAGAATACGGCTCTGGATAGTTTCGAATTTTTTTGAAATTCTTAAGGATGAAAGGAAGAATTTAATTAAAATTACAAATTATAACTATATTTTATAAATAATTTTTCCGTTATTATTTTAGTAACATGGATCAAAGTTGTTGACCCGAATGGCCGTTTATGCTCGCGATTACTAATGAATATTAGTCACCAAAGAAACTAATGGTATAACTATGCTATTTATAACTGAATGTATTGTTTCTTGTATGGCGATGAATTTTGAAGAGTGGAGTGGCGATTCGCATATCGCCCTAGTCGTGCTGCTGCCATTTCAACACAGCCTGCTCTATCTAAAAATAGACATTGATAGAACATAATAAAACTGTATATTTTGAGCCATAAAGAATGCACCAGAATTTATAAATCAAAAGGTAAATAAAGAAAACCTTACAGAAAATCATTAGCACTTCTATTAGTAATAAGATAAAGACAGGCAAACTGCAAACAATTCTTAATGTGTGTCTTAATTTACTCATTAAGTGTAAGCAATAGTTAATTTCGAAAAAAAAGCAATTATCTAACAAAACTCGTGGTGTAAACTACTTCTCTTCTCTCAACTTTTTCTTTAATCTGGTGTCATTCGATGGACGGTTGACCAGTGTAACGAGAATATGCATAAAATTACTACGGAACAGTAAATAGAATTGAAAAATTACTTTATAATTTATTTATAAATACTCTCTAGTAAATGGATGAACTTTAAAGTGGAAGTGATTCATACGTCATAACCATTCAATTCCAGATTAGAATCGGAGACAATTGTCTCGAGTTCAAGTGTCCTCAGAAGAAACCCGTTACCTTTAATACACAGAATAACAATAGTAAAAGATAACGCATCGTGCTGGTACATGAAATAAAATCCAATGACGGGCTGATTCTAAAATAGAAAATGGGGAGTAGTACTATCCATGATATTTAACAGAATTTAATGTCTCACGTTGGTACGAATTAGAACTCTGAGAACGAGTTGAAAATTCAGGTGTCGTCCTCGTCTTCTAGGTGCCTTTAAAATCAAGAGGACCGTTCTGATATAGCCCTAGTGTAGATGAAAAAGTACGTTAATCAATATAACACAATACTGTAACAGAAAATATAGAAACAGACTTAATTTTAAATTCCAGTATATTACGCTGATATGTCCTTATCTTGAAGTTTAGATTATTTTCAATAACTTTGGAAAATATTATCTTAAAGGGTTTTACGTCATTTTAAAATTCAAAAATATTATTGGTTCAATGATTCTGCTTTACCCCTGTAGTAACTAAAAATTTTATAATCGCTTGTTATTTTGATTTCATAATTATATAAGTAATCAAAATTTTGAAATATAAAAAACTATTGCACTAAAGTTGAATAAATTCTTAAAAGAAGGATACCAACGTCAATAAAGTACATCTAAAATCAGCTTGTCATTAAAATGTCAGAGATTTCCACTTTTTATATATACAGGATAATTCAAAATACTTTAAAACTTTATAGGTAGGTCAAGATACGACAAGCATCCAAAATCACATTAGGAATGTGAAAATCTAGAGACAATAAATGTTATTTAAACTTGAACTTGTGTCTTGGCTGGTAAATGAAAATTAATGTGAAGCACTTAACATTTGACAGGCCCAGTGAAAACAATAAGATCCCTTTTTTTTCCACTTTAGGATGTAGCGGTATTTGTTAGCTTTAATGGATGCATTTTATTGTCGTGAATAAGAACTGCATTGAATTTAGCGTCTTAAAGTTAACATTTCAAAAATATATCCTTTTGATAGAAGTGATGTTTTGTTCCATGTTGAAAATGTCATTTATCTTTCCTCATTGAGCATTTTCAACCTTTGACCGCTTTAAAAGAATAAAAAAGTGCATTTATGTAATTAAATAATCTCTAAATTCATCAGTATCAGGTGCATTGAAAGTTTTTTTTTTTGTCATATGGTTGGCTGAGAGATGAATACTGGCATAGTTGATTGCAATTTTAGTGTATGGACGAAAATATATGGCGTGATTGTTATGATGCTTTGTTTCAAACTTTAGTTCAACGAAATGTACATTTTGCTACAGAAACAAGCTCTTATGTGCAGAAATGTATAAGTTTTGTTTCTGTTGTGAAACTACTGTTATATTTGTAACAAAAAAATCGTTCTGTGGGTGTATGGTGTAAACAATCTAAACACAGATAATGGAGAATTAAGGTTTATTCACAAATATGCAGAAAACACGTATCACGGGTAACAGGAACAATAGATTTTGAACAGATTAAACACAAACAGACACAACTCACAGGTAATAACAGTTCAGCTCTTTCAGATTTAGCAACACAAACAGTAGCAAATCACTAATAATGACAAAACAGCACTTTCAATAGCGCCCGTCACCTGAGCTTTTAACTCGCTCTGCAGAAAACTCCAAAATCTGTTCCAGTCGATCAATAAAACCGTGATCCAGCGCGGTTCTTTATACTCTACCCGGATAGAACGTGATGTTACATAGAATTTTCAGTAAGAACCTGGATCTCGACCCCAACAGAAATATCGAAAAGTAATAATATTTTCGTATCTTCGATTTTCGAAAGGCGAAAAGTCGCCAATATGCTCGAAAAGTCTTCAAGCGAAGGTCAGGAGTCCCGGAATGGCTCGCTTCCTTTACCCATGCATACCTGTTTAAAACTCCCCCCAGATTTAAGACTAGCGTGGCAGGAGAGCGAATTCAATCTTTGCAAAATATTTTAAAATGTTCTTCAGACATGGAAGCTCGATTTTAATCGTTCAGAGGCTTAATATTTCTGCATTTTGCCAAATATATATATGGTGATTTTATTCACGAATAACAGTTTTCTATGCCTCTTTGGCTGTTACTAACCTTGTAGGAATGTTGTTTTATTGAGATTTTAAGTTACAATAATTCTATAATTATAATGTTTGTTCAAAATAAGCACTACCTTCAGTTATAATTGTTTTGTATACGCAGTGAGAAGGCATTGAATGTTTATTTACTGATTTTATTAAGTTTGTGTAGAATTTGTATGTTTCAATTGTACTTTCTGATGAAGTTTTTTTTTTTGTAAAACCCACTTTAAAATCGTCAGTTTTGTTTTATGAGAGAAAGTAATCAGATTAAAAATCATCAACTGTTTAACGAAGTATTAATATTGATGTAAAGATTAATTCGTTTGCTGAGACAAAATAAAATTACAATGATTTCCACCATTTTTTTGTGCGCTTTATTTCTGCATTTTATCAGTAAATAATTTTAATATCACTGCTTCATATTCAATTTTGAATGATCTTATTGAATCGATACACATTTTATTTTATAAAAACCTGAAATTGTAATTAATAGCGTTTTCATCCTTGTTTTTTATAACATTGTGTTCAATGCAAATCCTTTCTAATGCGAAGAATTTCATACAATGAAGCCAAAATTCAGAATATCTGCTTACGACACATCGAAATACTAAAAAATCAAATGGTTGTAGTTTTCTTACAAAACCGATTTTTAACTTACCATTTCAAAACAGACAAATATCTACTGAAGACCGATTCTTCAAAACTCTCAACAGATTAAACATTGTTCATTTAACTTAATAAACTTTTTATAAATATCATCACATGTTTTACTACTTCAAAAATAAGTGAAAATGCCATGTCTTACGGAATTATTTAATAAGATGTCTTTAACCTCTGATATCCGTAACAGTCAAGACGGCCCGTCATGAAACTGATGATGACGCTTGCGTCCGAAAAGTCGATGCTTATTTAATTTTTCTTTAATAGGTCCATCAGGTGACAGATCAATCTTATATTTTTTACAATGGTTCTTTCCTTCCCACTGCACCTTGATTGATGTCTCCAGTAAGTGTCGCAGGTTTCATCTCCCGCTATGTCCGAAATAGTTTTAAAATAGAAATCACCTGTATTGAAAACAGATATTTATTTTAAGGTATTTTTCTATGGTTTCTTATGCTAAGAAGTCTAATATCTTATTTCGAAAACAACATGGAAGTTTTCGTTCTTTGTACTGACCCCTTTACAAGTATCTCCTTTGAGTTCCTCTCTTTATCTAAATATAGAATTATATATTTCTAATTCAAAACATCTGAATTAGAGCACCTTCATACATAACTTGAGGTCTCTCTCTGAGTTTTCAACATACATCTTATAGATGCAGCAAATGTAACATACAGAAATTTTCCTCATCAAATTTTATATGTTTAGTTGAAATTGCGCCTTATTCGGCCCTAGAAATTCTAAATCTTCAGGAACTTTTCTCAACCTAGTAATACTCTGCTTTTATCACTTAGTCATCGTGGAGTTGACACCAGAAACGTCTCCGAAAGTTTTAAAGCCTCTTGAAGCTTAGATCTGAAGAATTTTAATCAGAGGTAATGATAACATGATGATGTGAAACACTAGTGATTCAGGAGATGATGACGAAATTTTTTCAGAACCGTACTCTGCCTGCAGAAGCTGAAGACATTTGCAATAACACTGTGACAGCCTCTTTATAGACTAGTAGGAGATATAGTGAGCACAGCCTGGCAATAACAGGACCCCGATAAACTCTCGTGGAATGCATAAAGTAACTCAAATTGAATTGTTGTTGTGTGTTTATTAACACAGTGTAATTTGTACTTTTCCGTGCAGTGTTCTTATAGCCCGCATAAGGAAAGTTTTTCTACTAATTTTTCTATGCAAGAAAAGCAAAAATGTGCATGAAGTGCTACACTTTGAAATCTGTTTATATTTTATGGTTTTTTCAAATGCTTGATGGACTGTTTGTGCACTCTGATTTATATTTGGGAAAAATTAAGAATTTAAATAGCTTTACAACGGAAAAAAATAAGAGTTCATATCAAAATGAGAAATCATCGTTTTGTAGTTTGGAATTAAGATTTGAAATTGAAAAATAAATAATACAATTTTAATATTGAAAATTTTCTATATAAAATTTTAAAATTTAATTACATACTATTAGGACAACGATCTTGATTTCTTTAATATAAAGCCTTGAGTTTTATTTCTGGGCTGGAAATGAAAATTAGTATTAAACCTTTGTTTCCGGATGCAATTTGAAAAGTCATGTCATAATATTTTCAATAGCTCCATATTTGAAAAAGGTAATATCTTAAAATTGCTCAAACTAGGTAATATTCATGACTTATTGATGCAACTCAGGAGGAAAAGTCACTGGATGGTTTACGCATGGTGTGATAAATGATTGTAGCGCCACATTAATTGGAATTAACAATTACTCATCGCATTCCCAAATAAACCCAACCAAAGACGCCATGTTGGATCTTGAGTTTATAAATGGAATTTCTTTCATTCTGCATACCTTTATTTTGCACTTAATAAATTATGGAATTATGACAAGTACGCCAGGAAAAATCTTAAATGAAGCCATATTATGGATTATTTTATGGATAAATAATTTTGGTAGTTATACATTCTGGGTAATCTTTATTTTTACATATTAAATGGAATTACTGACAGTTACGATATATCGATGTTCTCTTCAAAATACACAATTATTCAGGATCTTAGATAAAAGAACAGTAAGTCTAAATTGCTTTCAAAAATATTCATCAAATCTGATTTAAATGATTTACCAATTTGTAATATTTTATTATTTTCGCTTTTGCATATGAAATAATAAATTTTGTTTTATTTTTGTACTATTGCTGTAGCATTTCAAAATCTTATGTGGTATAATTCTGATAAAAATATGCATTATTTTTTGTTCTCCTGAACCTTGATAGATTAATTCTCGAATAGACGACTCTATAATGAAAATGAAATGACGAAGAATAATCTTCAATGATGATGAACAAGTATTTGATTCTTTTGAAGATTGTACTGGTACTGACACCTATATCTAAAACGGTACCTTCCATAGCCAATAGGGTCGAAATTTCTTGATTCTTAAGCGATGCCATAGTAGCTTTCGAATGGTTTAACTATTTCACATTTAAACTTAACCCGATACAATTCATGAAAGCGAAAACTTTTCAAACTTTAATAATGCCTCAGAATGTTAATGTTTAAATCTACAGTTTCGAAACATTGTATGACATTTTGCTTCTTTTAACCCTGGAGGATGCAAGAATTTATTACAGGAAAACAACCCTCAACGAAAAACGTCCAGATACACAGTAGCTGTTTTGAATGTCATTTACGCTGACCAAGGTAGTATTTCAAGAATTTCTCCTCATTTGTTATCGCACGCCGATAATGTGGTGCTAAATAGAACAGATGGATCAAGACAATTTATCGCTATTCGAATTTAAAATATGAAATGTCGAAGACTAGCAACGCTATTATCTGAAATATCAACCAATTAAGAATCGTTACACAAGAACATAAACAAATTGTTGATTGAGCTAGAGGTGATAAGTCAATTCTGAAAGTAATTAGACAATTGATCCTATATTTTGAATTTAGAGTCTGAGTTAAAGTTGTAATAAACGGTTCAATTAAAAATATTGTAAAATGGAACTTCAAAGATATGAGAACTTTCCACAAAATCGTGATAAGACAAATAGACTATTTTGATAAAGCAAAATTGTATAATGGGTTCAAATTTTTGGAAAAGTTTATCGATGTGAAAGAAATGTATTAATACCTATATACAGACGAACATCAGGTAATTATGGACGGTAAAGCCAAACTTTCATAATTACTTGGAAGAACATTCATTCATTTATCTTCTTCATTTAAATGCACAGCCCAGAAGAGATTTTTCAGAAAATAATTTTTCTAATGCTTAATATTCAGTACACCAACACCACAAATGTTTCCTATTAAATAAAATGTAATTTCCTACGCGTTTTGTTCTGAAAGCAAGTTCCAGGGCCTATGAAACCCGACGGCATTTGGGGAGTGTGATTCAGTATAAAATTTATGGTAATAAGTTATGAATGAATCAGTCGGCAGTTATTTAAGTTTTTTTTCTGGAGATGGCCATTTTTGCAGCAATCTGAAATCTAAGTAAATACGCAAATTTTGTTGAAAACACGACATAATTTTTTCAAAACATTATTTAAAAAAGTGGTAAATAATTTTACCATAAAAATATATCCAATTGTAAAAAAAAAATCATATTCTAATAACCACATTTTCTGCAAGGTCACACTAAATATTCTCTTTGTCTTCCTTTAAGATTTTATTCCCACTATTCCTGTCCTTGAAGTCCTGATTGTAAAATTTTTTTGTATAAAACCTATTTGTGTGTGTCAATACTCTTTTAATTTAGTTCAGAATACATCGTCAGTAATTTTGTACAATAAGATAGAGTTTTAGGGGGTTCACCCATAAGCCCATTCACGATTAAGCCTGGAATCACGACTCTGAGCTTACTGGTCGTGATATTTTTCTAAATTTCTTAATCAGTATATAATATTTCTACTGTCACCGCTTCATATTTATTTATGAATGGTCTTAGTGTATCGAAACATATTTTATTTTATAAGACACCAGTAATTTTAATTAACAGAGTTTTATACCTTGTAATTATTGGCAACATTGTGTTCAATACAAATCCATTCTAAATGCGAAGAATTTCATACAATGAAGTAAAAAATTCAGGATATCTGCTTACAACAATCGCGGAATACAAAAAAAAATTGCTGTCTTTTCTTTCGAAAATTCGATTTTTGAACTTGCCATTTCAGAACAGAAACATATCTTTCTGAAGACTTGATTCTTCAAAACTCTCATCGGATTAATGATATAAAACTATTGTTATAACATATCATCATATGTTTTACAACTTCAAAAACGAGTGAAAACTCCATGTCTTGCGGAAAAGTTTCATAATATGTATTTAACCCTCTGACGGCCGTAACCCTCAAGACGGCCTGTCATGCAAATTGCTAGACGACAAAGGAGCTTAAAAAAAGTGGTTTGATAATTTCCTTCTCCTTTTTCAATAAAGTCGGTAAACGGTGTGGAGCAATCTTATCTTTTTAACAATGTTTCTTTCCCTTCCCACTGCCACTCTTGATTGATGTCTCCAGTAACTGTTAGAGGTGTCATCTCCCACATTGATCGATATAGTTTTACAATGAAAATCACCTGTATTAAAACACAGATATTTATTTTTACAGTATTTTTCTATGGCATTTAAGCTAAGAAGTCTAATTCCTTTCTCTAGAAAACAACAGCGGACTTTATTCGTTCTTTCTACTGACCCCCTTCATAAGTATCTCCTGTTGAGATCCTCTCTTTACCAGATTTATGGAAATATCAATTTGTAATTCAAAAACATCTAAATTAGATCCACCTTCATACATAACTTGAGGCTATTTCTCTCAGTTTTCAACATACATCTTTAAATTTATGATGCGACATCTTTAACATACACAACTTTTCCCTCATCAAATTTCATATGTTTGTATTTGAAATTTCGCCTTATGTCGGCCATAGAAATATCAAATCACATGGCACGTGTTGAAAAACCTAGTAGCCATTCTACTTTATCACCAACTCTTCGTCGATGTTGATTTGACAAGTACAAACATGCTCCCGACCGTTTTCAACTGCCGTTATGAAGCCCATAGTACCGTAGAATCTTAGTGAACGGTATTAATAACATGGTGACGTGGAAGCACTGGAATGTAGAAGATGATGATAAGATTTTTTCCAGAAGCCATATTCTGCCTGTAGAAGCTCAAGCATTTGCACAATCTAACGCGGCAGCCTCTTTTATAGAATATTAGAGATTGGTGAAAAATACCACAGCTTCGGGCAACAACCGGGCAATGATAAACTGCATGGAATGCAACTGAACAAATCGTAAGAAGAATTGTTAGGTGCTGCAGGTTTATTACTCGCAGCGTAATTTGATTTCTTATGGGTAGTTGGAATTTACAGTGCAGCTTTAAGGGAAGTTATTCTACTAAATTTTTTTCTATGCCAAGAAAAATCAAACAATGTGCATGAAGTGCCCCACTTTAAAATCGGCTTATATTATATGGTTTCTTGACATGTCTACGGAATGTTTGTACACTCTGTATTTATATCTGGGAAAAATTAAGTGTTTAGATGGCTTGAGAAACGGGAAGAAATAACTTTCATTTCAAAATGAGAAATCATTTTTTGCGTAGTTTGGAATTAATATTTGGAAATTTGAAAAATATGTATTACCACTTTTAATATTGAAAAATTATCTATATAAAATTTCAAAATTCTTTTCTATTATCCCGTGCGTCCTTCAATGTTTCTTTTATATAAAGTCTGGAGTTTTATTTCTGGGCTGGTAAGCGAAAATTAGTATTAAACCATTTATTTCGTATGTAATATGAAAACTTTAATGTCGCTATACTTTTCACATAGCTCCATATTTGACAAAAATATATCATTCTTAAGACGACTCAAGCTAGGTACTTTTCTGGACATGTTAATGTAACTACGGAGGAAAAGACACATGAAGATTTACGCATGCGTGTCATAAACGTTTGCAGCGCCCCCATTTCGGGAAAACGGAATTAACTACTTCATATCCTCTCATTTCCAAAGAAACCTAACCTAAATGACGCCATGTTGGATCTTTGGTATTTATAAATGAAATTTTCTTTTCCATAGTATACATTCTGCAAACCTTTATTTTTTATTTATTAAATTGTGGAATTATGAAAGAACGTCAAGAAAAAAACGATATTCTCTTCAAAATACCTATTATTCAAGATCTTCTATATAAGATCAGTAAGTTTAAAATGTTTTTCAAAACATTCATCAAATCTGATTTAAATGAATTACTAATTTGTAATATTTTAAAATATTTTTTTCGCTTTTGTATATGAAAAAATATTTTTTATTTTATTTTTGTACTATTGCTGTAGCATTTTAAAATGCTTATCATGTGGTATAATTTGATAAAATATGCATTATTTTTGTTTTCCCGAACCATCATAAATTAATTCCCATATAAGATGACTCTGTAATGAAAATGAAATGACGAAAAATAATCGTCAATGAAGATGAATAAGAATTTGGATTCGACTGAAGATTGAACTGGTACTGGACATTATATATCTAAGCGTTCCCTTTCCGTAGCACAATTGGTCGAAATTTCATTGATTCTTTAAGCGATGCCATAGTAGCTTTCGCAATGGTTTAACTATTTCACATTTGAACTTTACCCGATACAAATGATCAAGCCGAAAATTCCTTTCGAACTTTAATAATGCCTGAGAATATTAATGTTTATATCTACAGCGTCAAAACATTATATGACAGTTTTTTTCTTTTTCAACCCGGGAGGACGTGCATCGGGCCAAGAAGTCCCGGAGGCGGCAAGAATTTATTACCAGAAAATTAACCCCTGAACGAGGAACTTCCAGATTCACAGTAGCTGCATTACAGGTCATTCACTTGCTGTCCACAGGTATTTCAAGAATTACTCCTCATTTGTTATCTCGGAAAACAGAAGGTCTTGCCTCTCATCCCTTTCCATAGCACAAATGGTCGAAATTTCTTTGATTTTTTAAGCGATGCTATAGTAGCTTTCACAATGGTTTAACCATTTCACATTTGAACATAACCCGATACGAATTATGAAACAAAAATTACTTTCGAACTTTAGTAATGCCTGAGAATCTTAATGTTTATATCTACAGTGTCGAAACATTATATGACATTTTGTTTCTTTTAACCAGGGAGGCATCAAGAATTTAGTACAGAAAATTAACCCCTCAATGGAAATTTTCCAGATTCACAGTAGCTATTTTAAAGGTCATTTACTTGCTGACCACAGGTATTTCACGAATTTCTCCTCATTTTTTTATATGAAACCGATGATTATGGATACTAAATAAAATAGATGGATCGAGACAATTTATCGCTATTCGAATTACAAATATGAAATGTCAAGACTAGCAACGCTATTAGCTGAAATATCAGCTATATAAGAATCGATTACTGACGAAAATAAATAAATTGTTGATGTTAAACTAGAGATCATAAGTAGAATTCTGAAAGGAATTAGACAATTGATCCTATAATTTTGAATTTAGAAATCTGGAGTTGATATGTTGAAGTAAATGATAAAATTGCTTCAATTAAAAAATAATGTAAAATGAAACTTCTTAAAAATATGAAAACTTTCGCACAACATCGTGATAAGACTAATCGAGTATTTTGATGAAGCAAAAATTATATAATGGGTTCAAACTTCTTTGAAATGTTTATCGATGTGAGAGAAATGTATTAATACATATATACAGAAGAATTCAGGTAAATTTGGTCGGTAAAGCCAATCGTTTCATAAATACTTTCGAAGTACAAGCATTCATTGATCTTCTTCATTTAAATGCAAGACCCAAAAGAGATTTTTCCAAAAATAACTTTTCTAATACTTAATACACTGTACACCACCACCACAAAAATTTCCTATTAAATAAAATGTAATTTTCTATGCGTTTCGTTATGAAAGCAGGATCCAGGGCCTATGAAACCCGACGGCGTTTGGGCAGTGTGAATCAGGGATGCAGTTATTTTAAACTTTTATTCTGGAGATGTCCAGTTTTACAACAATCTGAAATGCAAAGAAAACGAGAAAATTTTATTGCAAACACAAGACATAATTTATGCAATTTATTATTATTTAAAAGTGGCAAATATTTTTACCATAAATATATTTTCAATCGTAAAAAATTCATATTCTCATAGCCACATTTTCTGCAAGGTCGCACTAAATATTGTCTTTGTCTTCCTTTAGGATTTTTTTCCCACCATTCCTGTCCTTGAACTTCTGATTGAAAAATGTTTCTACATTAAAACTATTTGCCAATACTCTCTCAATTTGTTTCAGAATACATCGTCAGTAATTGTGTACAATATGACAAAGTTTAGAGGTTCCCGATTAAGCCTGGAATCACGACTCTGAGCTTACTGGTCGTGATACTTTTCCTTCTCTTCACAACGTATTTTCTCTAACCTGTCTCAGAATTATGAAGAGATTCTCCTTTCACTAATATTTTATTCTTTTGTTTCGTTATAAAAAAATGCTTGTCCGGAAGAATTTGAAATACCGTCTTGCAGATTGTTTTATGAAAATGCTGCTGTTTTTCGTCCAATCGTAATCGAGATAATCTCTCTCTAACGTTTAAACTGTCCCAATTTCGGAAAGAATTTATTCTGAACGACGAACTCATTTTTATTTCCATTTTCTTTTCAATTTGTGCAAGAACGCGATCTTATAGAATAAAAGAAAGGCCTGTATTGGTAACTCTATCTTCTTAGGTGGCTTGGGGGATGCTTGGCCAACAACATTAAAGCATAATAATCAGTGCGCTTTTATTGCTTCGTTCTCCACACCTATCAGCTATACATATCAGGACCTTAACACCAATGAAGTCCGTATTCTGCAGCCTGTGGAACAAAATTGAATTAATTTCATTGGAAGTTTTTGGGAATTTATGTTCCATCAAGTGTATATGCATTCTTTATTGTTGGTCATGGGATCTTCCGATGAGACGTGTACGATGGTGGAGTTACATAGACAAAGCTATCTACTATAATTTGCCAACACCACAAGGTTTTTTGCTAGGAAACGTTTTTCGGCAATCAAAGTGTGGGATAATTTGTCCCCCCATTGTTAATATTCTGAGAAAAAAACCGCAGTTCGCTTTCTATGCAGCGTGAATTCAATTATAAATGTCTGCTTCAATCTCAGCTACTTTGATCCCCTGATTCATTTCAAAGCATTTAGAACAGACTTCAACAATAGTCGAACCAAAAAACAAAATTGGCTCTGGTGATAAATAGATTTTTCAAGTACCAGAGAAAAACTATCTGGGACATCAACAATCTTCCTGATTCGAATTCAGCAATACCCACAGTCTCGAAATGACTTTCTTTGTTTTATCAAAACGTACGTAGTCAGCGCACTGAAAACTGCGGATTTTTTCAGTTCTGTGGCTTCTGACGATCAAGATGTTATTTCGATTACCGAGACATGGCTATCTGAATATATTGATTCCTTGGAACTTTTCGACGATAGATACCTGGTATTCCGAAGTGACTATGGTTTCTCAACCAATTCCTGCACATTTGGAAGTGATTTTCATATAGCTATCAAAAAATGCTTGTCTCCCTGTAATTTGGATTTGCTGGAGTGCATCTCGAGGCTGTCTGGATTTCAATCAAATTAAGTTAGAAGCAAAACAAATGCTTGTTTATGTTGTTTAGTTTCCGCCTAACTCT
>BGPR01019641.1:0-12683 GCA_013235015.1 Araneus ventricosus
GCAGCGCCACCTGTCGGCAACATTTATAACTAATTTTGAAACTTTTGTATCAGATTTTTACGGCTTTCAGACTAAGCATATCACTGGTTTCGTTCTTCTATCGATCTCCGTTGCCGAGTTATTTAATTTTAAAATGAGGGAGTCCTTTGTTGGACACCCTGTATCTTGAGTGTGATTCATAATATAACTTAGGATAAAATATTTTATTGTAATTTTTGTTACGAATTACATGAAATATATATTGTCGGTGCAACCTTTGACATCAAAAGTATATATGTCCTATTAAAAAATTACCTATTTATAGGAAGGGTATTACATATACCCTTCAGAGCGTAGAATCTTATTTATAGATATCCGCATAACGCTTATAAGCAAGTATCCTATTTATAGAATGGCAAATAATTCAGCAGACGACTGAGGAAATGATTTAAATTTCAGGTATAATTTATTTTTCTCTATCTAGAAATATCTTGACAAAATTTTTGAAGCATTACGACCTGTATAATGTTGTTTATTGTTCTGACGATTTCGACAAGTAATGCCATTTTTTAAAAGTAGAATCCAACAAATTAGTTTGAAAAACTTATTACAAATAATATAAATTAATGGAGGTCAGTGTAGGAAATAGTTGAAAATTATGTAAAAAAATCTTATATAAAATATACTTTTATGAAGATAAACGTAAAATCTCAAATAAATGAAGGATTAGAAAACATTTGAATTAACATAATTAGCAGTTCAATAATTTTTTCCTTTATGTATCTGTAAAAGAGTCGAATTTAAAATATCTATCGCAAAAAAGAGGTATTGCCCATTTATTTGACAAACTAGTTCATTTTATTCTATAGGATATCTACTTTAAAATGAATAATAGATTTCATTTTTCTATTTCGGGGATTATGAACCAGAAAAAATTCAATAGCATACGGTACATAAAAAGTTCTAGGAAAGAAAATACCAGGTAAATATATGCTGGATTTTAAAGGAGTGTTTAATTTGAGCAAATCGTTTTGTTTATGAGCTTTTCATATCAAAGCAAGATTTTTATATTAAAATAAAAACGACTTAATTAATATTATTAATACGATTTAAAATTGGCGTACTGGTGTCGATATATAGGTGTGGTATTTGGAAAGATTCCATCGCAGATAATTTACCGTCACTTGGTGCCATGCCATGCACTCACAAATCCAATCTAATCCTGACAGTGAAAAAACAGTGTCCAAATGCGATTTAACCAGAGACAAGAATTGGAGCTGCTGTTCAATCTTCAAGCAACCTCACCTTATTTACATCAGGCAAATTAATATTTGCATAAAAGCGTGACACAGAGCAAAATCACATAATTGCTGGAGTTATTGACATAGCAGCAACAAAGACAATAATATGATACAAAATGGTCCAAACTGTGATACAAGACAGAACTCAAAACACAAGGTGTGGGGGGAGGGGGGCGTCAAAAGACTCTACAACCACTGGGTTGAGTCGACCCTCCTGGTTTAAGGAATGGAATGAGACGGAGAGGAAAGGCGAAAAATATTTATCTTAATGTTAATTCAATAGGAACGAAAATAGCTGAACTGAAAATGAAATACAGGATGGTCTTAACTCTTTAATCCCGATGCGACTTTTTTCTTCTATCTCCTTTAAAACCGGGGCCTTTTGGAAGGAAGCGACATGAATTGGACTCTCCCAACCTGAGAGGTCATTTTTCCCACCACTTCACCCCTGCTATATCCTTCCTTTAAGGCGCACGGAAATGGACTGTGGTTGGAAGGGATAATTGTACCCTCTGCGGCGCTTATCTACTAAGTGATCTCAGAACCTCACCTCCCTTTAGAAGGAGCCAACCGCCTCAGACCGGCCTTCGTCGCTGTTAAGTTGAAATTGTTAGAACGCCCAGCTCTGTATGAGAGGGATAAACTATTGGACACATTTCAAAAGATAATAAAAAAAACCCTTGTAATGTAGCACTTCGTTTTCTGTCTTAAATGAGAGAATAGCTAAAAAAAAAGTTTTTTTCAAATAGGTAACGCGCCATTACGGCTCACTAAATCTGCGCAATCCAAAAAATGGCTGCCATGCAGCAGAATGCACGTCTCTGGTTCCATAAAAGCAAATCAATTGTAAGAGCTCAAAGAATTATTCGGTGAGAGTATCGAAATTTCGGTCTCCACGTAAGAACTATGTTAGGCGCTGGATTGCGCAGATTTAGATACCACAACGTCGCGTTATCTATATAAAAAAGTTGAACTAATTCTCATTTAAAAAACACAAAGTTGCTACATTATTGGGGCGTTTTTTATTAATTTTCCAAATGGGTCCAATAATTTATGACCACTCTGTATAATCAATGAATAACATTTCATGATATATCTGAAGTGAAAGAAACTCGGGTGTGAAATAATAAACAGAAGCATTGACATATTTCACTCTTTATTTGATCCATATTCTTCTAACTTTTAATAACTTAGAGAAAGTCAAGTCTATTCTACTTTTACGGGGAACCTTACATCGCCGTTTTATATTTCGTGAATGACAGTTAAGAACATAGCTTTGTGTGATGTAGCGTTACTTTGATATCCTATTCTAATATTTTTGTGTCAAATCCTGACGGGTCACTCGAGAAAGAGATGAAATCACAAGTTTCTAACGTCAAGTCATTTTTATGATCCTTCAGCTCTCGTGACAGTCAGAATAAAACGTAAAAAAATAAACCCTAAAAGAAATAAATTTTCTTTTCAATCAATATTATATACCGTTTGCTTCCTGATGCAATAGAGGAAAACATGTAAAAAATAGACTACATTATTTTAAGAAATATTGATTCAGAATAATTGTGAAGGAAGTGAGTGTAATAGCTGTGTACTGCAGCCTTCAATAAATTCCCTTTTTTCACACTAGTTTATTAATTCTACTATATACGATTAAATAGGAGCTACATACATATGTACAATTACGCCTACAAAAGCGTGCACACTCTGTGCAGCGACCCAATCCCATTAATGGCGCCCAGGGTTGCAAGATCGAAATAGCGAAATAAGGCCAAATCGTCTTAAAAATAAGGCCAAAATTGAAAACGTCATTTGCTATTAGGAAAACAGCTATCCTTCATGAAAACGAATCCCACTTGATAGGCATATGTTCAATGTTCTTTTTATGTTTATTGAACTAAAATTTAAGTGAAAGAAATTTAAAACATCCTTGTTCTATTCAGGAGCTATTTCGTTTGACAGATCATTATATATCATTTGAAATCTGTAATATCAAAAATTTATTTTGTTTTATTTATTTACAACCCGCTCCGGCCCAGCCTACCCAGGAGGGTGTAAGGCCTTCCACAGGCCGGAGGGGAATCATAAAACAAAGGAAATGAACTACATTAAAAAAGAGTTTACAAACAAACCCAATGGGGTGAGCAGAACAATTTAAAAATCATCGCTGACAACAGTGTACTAAGAAAAAAAGATAAAGAGCAAAAATACAAAGCACAAAAATATAAAATGCAAAAACACAAAACGGAAAACACAGAAAGCTTAACATTAAAAACACAAAACACAAAAAGCTTAACATTAAAAACACAAAACACAAAAGTTTAAGAGCAAAAACACAAAAGGCAAAACACTCAAAGAGCAAAAACTAAACATTAAAAACACAAAGCACATACAAAAGATAACCAAATTAAAATCAATAGCATTTAAAACCAAACAGTTACAAACAAAAATCGAGAGACGATACGCATTACAAAAACTGCACAGAAGCACACCAGAGATATAAAAACAATAGAATAAGTAATTAAAAATTGTTCTAAAAGTCAGTAACGAAAATAAAGCCAAAAAAGGCCAAAAATGAATTTATGGCCAAATAAAATTTCTTAAGGTCAAGGGCTTTCAAAAAAAGACCAAATTTTAAAAATTTGGCCTTAAAAGGCCAATATGGCAACCCTGACGGCGTCTACCACCTCGCTCTCGCGCAACTGTTCCTCCCACAGTTCACTTCACTTCTTTTATCTGAGGGCCGGAACGCAAATTTACAAACTTGAAACCCGTGACGTCACTTTCAGCTCTCGCACGTAGCGTGCGGTAATCATAACAAAACAAGAGTCGACTAAATAAAATTGCGACGTAGGTGCTTATCGTAGATCAAAATTCGCGAAGTCCAAGCAACGGAAACCTAAACTAATTCAAAGTCCGCATTCAATGGCTTGTTTTGTTATAATTTCCGTAGGAGAGCAAGGCACGACGGCATCGGCTCTGGCGAAGAGAGCCAAACATATTGTCCGATTTCCTGCCTCAGTTCTATCAGGGTAGGGTTTGTAAATATGCGGCCGGAACAGCTACGTGGAGGTTAGTGGCATGACAGTGAGATCTTTGAATAAGCAGCTGTTGGGCTGAAAAGCTGTATGATAGAGCTTCAGCTAAATCAGATGTAATAGCAGATGTTTATCTAGAACACTAAATTTCATCTTGGTAATCATGATTATTATAGCTTGATACATTTAGCTTGGTATTTCTAAATTTAATGATCTCTGGTATTAATAAGATTAAAAATTTCAGGTAGGTGCTACTACCGATTTGCTAAAATATTGTTCTTCATTAAATTTGATGAGTTTGATGGGAATCTGTTGAATTTATCTGCTTCGATGTTTTTACTGCCTAAATTCAAAAGATGTGACACAAAAAAACTCTATAAAGTTAAGCTGAATAATGCATCGAACAAGAGTGTTATGAAAACATTACTGAATATTGTGAATAATTTTAGGACATGAATTGCTTAAATAAATGGCATTCTAGAAGTTCCATTTTTTAAACTTTATTTCAATTTTTATGCTGAAAGACTATTCATGAATAATATAATCTGAATATCAATATATAAGAAATTTTTGTAATGAAAATGTTTTAACTCTATATTTTGCTGGAGCTAGTTAATCATCCAACTAAGTTAGAGAATGAAAATTTGAAGTAATAATTTTATTTAATTCATTATAATTAATATAAACTGTTTAATTTTTCTCATGCAAAATTTAACTTCCTATAAAAGTTCAAACAAGAAAATGTAAAATTTTCCTGATCTATCAAAAGTAGTAGAAAACTTCGAGAGGAACAAAAAGTTGTGTTTTCATAATACAGTAAAAAAGATTTATTTTGGTCGAATAATTCTGAAAGGATAATTTTAAAATCCTTAATAAATTCCTTTCAACTTACGTTTACCTAAATTTTCTTAATAAATGGAGACTAATAGGCAAATGCCCAATTTTTATCAATGTATTTATACATTTTTGAAAGAAAATTATGTCATTAATTTCCTGAATATTCGATAAAAATGTTTATGTACAATGCCCTGAAATAAATTTGACGAAAAACCAGCAAAAAGTACCGACTGATATTTTGTAGAAAGCTCTTTTTAAAAAATATAAAGAAATTTATAGAGCATAATATTTTTCCTTAAACACAATAAAAGGAAATAAATACAAATCACAAAACATTTTCCACATTGAAAATGTAGTATAACCAGAAGAAAGACTGCTAACTGTAAGCATTCTATAACAAATATTTCATTCAAAATTGAACCGTGGGATTTCCTCCTTTATCTTTTAATGTTAGCATTTTAAAATTACTTACTCGGAAGTTCCCATAGCATATCAATGGATAGTTAGTTAGTATCCATACTAACAATAGTTTATTCATCCGAGATTTAAAAAAAAATCCACTTTTTTAAACTGTCGGCTGCGGTATCCATTAAAACAATTAAATTCATTCATTATCGCAATTTACAACTGTTTGATTGTCCTACCATATTGGTGATAATAATTTAGTAGTGGGTAGATTTAAAAATTGTAATTTGTTTGAAATAAAAAAAAATATCTCGTTTTTCTTGAAATAAAAAACAAAAACAATCAAACAAAAGAACGCATCATTTAAAGGAAAAAAATTATGATTCATATGAATATTGAGTCTTAGAGAGAAATGTTTAAAAATAGTGATGTGCAATTATGAAAATTTTTAGTGTTATTTATTTCTTATTCCTTTCAATTTTTGCACGCCTTTTTTCCTTCAAACTCGCTTCACTACTATAGATGTGGTATATAACATATACTAGTACAAAAAATCATACTATTCTGTCACTTAAAAGATTTGCGACACAATATTTAGGGATTATCTAATTAATATATATTTTTAATTTTTATTCCATGCTATTTTCTTTGTTCTACTGATTTTTATTAAAAGAAATGCATATTAAGTCTGAAAGACGCCACACGTCTTTATTGTTTTTTAAAAAATATTTATCAGTATAAAAATAAATAAATGTGCCATAACAATGTGTCATATATCACGATTAAGATTCAGTTATGAAGTGCATGTAAAGCAAATTGAATTGATTTACTCGAAGATGTCAGTTGGAGCTTAAATATAAAGTTATTTTTCATACTGTGTGAAACGTAAAATGTATGAGTCTGAACTTTTTCGAAATGTTCCACTGTTGCAGCATACACAATAGGCAACGTCTTAAATATTTATATAAATAAAAAGGAATTTTTGTAGAATTAAAGAATTAAGATGTTTAATTGTGCGTGACAAATTAATAATAGTTAATAATATAGAGGGTGGTCATAAGTTATTGGACCCTTTGTTTTGGAACTTAGTTTTTTTAAATGAGAGATTAGCTCAAAAAGATTTTTTTCAGATAGGAATTAAATGCAACAGGAAAATGAGCATCAGTGAGGGAGACTTTTACGCCTTAATTGCTGATGCCAACCCTTAATGATGTTCTTACTTGGATACTGACAATTTTGATACTCTAACCAAATAATTCTTTGAACTGTTACAATTCATTTGCTTTTGTGGAACCAGAGATATGCCAGACGTGTCTTCGGTAACCATTTTGACGCCTGCGTTGGATTGCGCAGATTTGGTGCGCCGTAACTGCGGGTCATCTGTCTGGCAAAAAAACTCTTTTTGAGCTACTCTGATTATAGAAAAACGAAGTTGCTACATTATATTTGTTTTTTAAACTAATTTTTAAAATGGGTCCAAAAATTTATGGCCACCCTGTACTACAGAAATTGTTGGCAAAATATTATATTATTCAGTTTCCTAAATACTTTTTTCATAACAGGAAGAAATAATATAAGCAAAACACTTATATTTCCAATTAAATTGCTTTGATATTAACATTCTCCAACATTGTCTTTAGCCATATGAATAGTCTAGTGCAATGTCTACTCAGACATGGCAAATGTGCTACGTTATGGAAATTAATCCAGGATTAAAACCTATTCTGATCAATTTGGAAGCCTCCAATTAGGACCGGAAATGGAATCAAAAGGCATTTGTTGTGTATTTGTAGGCATAGGAGTAATTATGGTCACAGTCTGATACGACAGAAACGTGTCAAATTAGCAACACCGTCCGCTTTCCAACTAGACAGACGAGCAGAACTCTCGTGGATGTCATCAGTCATTCTCTGCTTGTGTACATTTCTGCTCTCTTTAGCGATATATCCTCATTCTGCGATGTTCAGCTTATCTCAGCACATATTCTCGAATGCAGGGAATGCTTTCTGAAAGCTGCATTCAAGTAACCGTTAATGAAGATTTCATCCATAGATACACAGATACAAAGTTCGTATCTCTTTGTGCGGTGTTCTTATTAAAGGAAGTTGTATTCTAACATTACGCTTAGAAAATGGCAATAGATGTTAATTATCTGATTAATTTAGAAAACGTTTAGAATGAAAGAGGAAGTGTAGATTTAGATACAAATTACAAAGCATTGAAAATGCAATAATATAATTTATGAAATTAAAGTGCGTTAATTGGAGGAACAACGTGATGTACCAAAGATAGAATTAAAAATATAAACACAAGCCGAGGCAGGATTTAAATTGTTTATTGTAAAAAAAATTATATATTATTTTTCATATCATAGATAGAATTAAGAATATACACACAAAACGAGAAAGGATTTGAATTGTTTATTGTAAAAAAATTTATATATTATTTTTATACCATAGATAGAATTAAGAATATAAACACAAGACGAGGAAGGATTTAAATTGTTTATTGCAAGAACATTTCTATATCATTTTTATAGTATAAAGTGGATAAACCATAAGAATGATGAGTCCAGTGTTTTGGTTCAGCTATTTAAAATAATTTGACCATAAAATATCAATTGCTAAAATTAACTTAAAAATAAAGTTTACTCAGTAAATAGCTGTGGTATATTTTGTTAACCACAGTCTAAACAGAACAGTTTAAAGTAACTTTTATAAAGGATAATAGTTAGAATATAAACACAAGCCGAGGAAGGATTTGAATTGTTTATTGTAAAAGAAATTATATATGATTTTTTATACCATAGATAGAATTAAGAATATAAACACAAGACTTGGAAGGATTTAAATTGTTTATTGCAAGAACATTTATATATCATTTTTTGTACCATAGATAGAATTTAGAATATAAACACAAGACGAGGAAGGATTTACATTGTTTATCTCAAGAACATTTATTATAATTTTTATAGTATAAGACGCATAGACCCTACGAATGACGAGTCTAGTGTCTTGTTTAAGCTATTTAAAATAATTTCTCCAAAAATATCAGTAGCCAAAATTAAATTAAAAATAAAGTTTACTCAGTACATAGCCGTGATATATTTTGTTAACCACAGTCTAAACCGAAAATTTTGAAGTAACTTTTACAAAAGTTAATTAAGTTAGAATAGTAATCAGATTTATGATTTTCTCAAATGAAAAAAAGATATTTTTATTAATTTTAAATATATTGCGGATTAACAGATGGTCTTATGGTTGTTAGAAAGAATTGAAACCCCCAGATTAAAAAGTACCAAATATAAATATTGACCTATTTCATAAAAATTAAAAATAATTTATTATCTATGTATATGTATTCCATATAAATATGATTTTGTAACCCACAACCATGAATCATGAATTAAACATGTTAAAATCTATGTCGCCTAAATTTAATTACATGCTAAGCCATCAAGCTATATAAAATTAATTGCTTCTTTAATGAAATAAGTATATTAAATTAGCTATATAGTATACAAATAAACTTTTGAACTTATGTTAAATCTGTAGTAATTAGTAATTTCGCCGTTTTTATTAATTTATAAATTCTAATTTGCTCAATAAATAAAAATGTTGAAATGAATTGCAATACTTAAGAAAGAAAGGAATAAAACTACAAAACGCTCGAGAGGAAATTGTGCTATTTATAACAAATATTAATTAATAATAAAAAATTATGTTCCTGTTTATTTGAATAAGTAGAAGAGTAAATATCTTGACAAATATCGAAGGTATAACTCTTTGAAAGTGCATATCTATAATACACCATCTGTTACCTGAAAGCGTACTTTTGACATTTAGTAACAAATTTTTTCTTAGAGAAATTTTATTTAATCAAGAAAGATTTCATGAAAACATGGCTTGAAGATAATCATTTTTAAATACTCTTTCATCTGTCATTCTGAGATTCTCGATATCAGTAAATAAAATTGTGCGAGGAAAAGAACTGAAGACAGTCAACAAATGCAGCTCAGAAAGTACAGAAGAATTCATTCTAAAAATATAATGAAACAATGATTTTTAAGAATGATAAAATTATTTGTGAATAGAAGCAAATTTTTGATTATTTAATCTCTTTCCAGCCTATATATTATACAAGCGTCAATATTTTTCCCTCTACGTATCCCATGTCTATAAATAAAAATTTCAACACTAACAATAATAACATCAAATTATTGAAATATTTTTTGCATATGCTTTATTTAGATATATTTTTTTATTTTTTTATTACCTTTCAAATTTTACTTTAAATTACCCCATTTCATTCAGTATTTGCTATTTTTGTTCTCAATATTTGACCAGGGTTAAATCAGAAAGGAAAGATGTTCTCACAAAACTATCTGATGTAAAATCATGAACGAACTGAAATTGGGTCCCTGTTTATCTTTGCCTCTAATGGACCTCACGTCTAATTACAACGAAGAAAAAAAAAGAAACGAAGTATCGCATTTCGTTTCTCAATTTAAGTCCGTTTGTAAAATACTAAATACTGTCTTTCTGTGCTTAGCTCTTACACAACTGATACGTATATAGTCGATGTGGAATTGAAAACGAATCTTTCTAAAACAAGTGCAAAAAGTCATCTAGCTAATGTGTCTGAAATAACTCAAACCTCAAGAATAATACGCATTACTTTAGAAATTGTTACGATAAACTTATAAGTGATTTAGTACGTGTGATTTTAACTCTTCATTTAATTTGCTCCATCTAATTATGTTAAACCTGTTATCTGTTGATGCAGTAGACATACGTTAAGGTCTGGTAACGGAGAAATTAAAGATCCAGATAATTGATTAGCAACGGCGTTCTATTTCAAAACTATAAGGTTACAATAGTTTGAAATTATTTAATTATTTGATGCGGCTTTCCTACAAAAGCAATTAATGTTTAAGCTGTGAACGTTTTCATATACATAAATATTGAGGTTGATTTTTCAGCCTTTATCAAATAATAATTTTGGAAGAATTAAGGAATTGAAAACGATAATTTTTTTCTGATTTAAACATATAGGATAAATCAGTTTTACATAGATAAATCACTCTTTCGCATAATGATTAAAACTTTATTGTTCATAAAACATTATCTAAATTCCTTTGGGCAAAGAGATAAATTAAGTAGCAAGGCTAAAGAAACTATTATTATAGCATTACAGTTTTTACTGACAGATTATATGTGAGAGAATAAGGGTGATAGGGCCTTATTACAAAACTTTTACCTATATAAAAGATATTGACACAAATGAGTAATTTTCTGTAGCACATTTCTACAAAACTTTTGCCTATATAAAAGATATTGACACAAATAAGTAATTTTCTGTAGCTCATTTTAAGTATCTTCTTTTAGTTTATTTAGAACGAAAAGTAGTAGTTTTCGGCTTTGAAAATTTAAATAAGAGGTTCTTACATCTGATGGAATATCTAAAAACTGATAAATAAAAATCAGCTGTCTTCACATTCTTATAAATTTTTACTTTTTAGTAAAAACTAAATAACGATAAATCAAAATATGAAGGATTCACTTTTTAAAATTTATAATGCTTACATGTAAGAAGCAATTAAACTGAACGGAATTCAATGATGTTTTCTCAATAATGATGTTTATGTTGTTATAGTTTCATTTTGTTGCTTGAATTAAAATCCAGAAAAATTAATAATCTGATAAATACAAAATTGCTTACAGAAATTTCCGTCTGATTAGGATTTTATTAGTTATGAACCAGGCACATAAATTGCTCAAACATTTTATATCTCTAAACCATTGAACTCAAAACATTAAAGTTTTAATTGAATAAAGGAAAATAACGAGCTTTTACGATGAATTTGACTTCTTATTTCCCAATTTGGTGTTTAAATATTGAAGTACAAGTGAAATAATTTAACAAAAGATAATATAAATAAAAATTTGCATTAAACAGAATGGCGCAAAAGCGCAGCAACTTCCAATAAAATACAAAAGAAAGATATTTAATTACAAAAATAAAATACAGAAGAAGCAAGCAATAGTGATAACAATATACCTTTTGCGCGCAACGCAGCAGCATCCAGGTGATTCCATTAACAATATTGTCTATAATCAACTGACCAATTAAGATAGAATCAAAAAAATAATGCTTCAATAAAAATTACAATACATTAAGATTAAGCATATAAAATGGCAGCAAATTTATCCATATTAGAACTCCGATGGCGAGTGGCACTTTGAAAAAGTTTGTCCTTCGAGTTCTCTTCCAATTTTTTCCCCATTTTATATGTTAAATCTTAATGTGTAATAATTTTTCTTCAAGCATTATTTTGTTGTTTGATTCTATCTTAATTGGTTAGTTGATTATAGACAATATTGTTAATGCAATCACTGGATGCTGCTGCGTTGCGCGCAAATGGTATATTGTTATCACTATTGTTTACTTCTTCTGTATTTTACTTTCTGTAATTAAATATCTTTAAATATTCAATCTACATTACCATACTTACTTCCTACTTTTTAAATATCAAAATGCTTACAACAGAAATAGGAGCACTTTCCAAAACAGTGATATTTAAGTGAAAGGAATGTATTACTCTCGACAACTAACAAAAAGTTATGCAGCTACTTATCTCTGATTGATAAGGCACGTGGGAGAATCAGACAGAAAACACTAGCGTAGGAAATGAGCAAAAGTACTTTTGACCGACAAGAAAAATAAACTAACTTTCCCAAATATAGGAAACACACCCCTGAGCCCTGTGGTGCTTCAGAATTCTTATTACTAGTTATCTGACCCAAACAGTGGAAAGAGTAATGGTATTTCCTGCAACGAGTTATACGCGAACAAATACAGTTTCCGTTCGCCGTAACAGGTTAATATGTTATACTCTACAGTACAATTTCGACGAGATCAAAATCTTATCTCTCCCGAGTTGGCAATACTGCAAATACGGGTCATTGCGCCCCCTAGTGTATAGCGCAGATGCATTTCATCTTTCAAAGTAATCCCCCTTTGTCTTCCTTTTTACGCAAGAAAGTTGTACGCATTTCTTTTTTGCTTCGTGGAGGAATGGGTTTATGTTCCCGTTTTTCTTTATAAAAAGGTCCTTTTTTATTAAGTT
>BGPR01019641.1:17740-28941 GCA_013235015.1 Araneus ventricosus
TTTTTTTCATAAAATAATACAAATGACGAGGCGTAATTGAATTATTTAGAGATTGCTTATGTTGCTATTGTCTAAACATCGTATTCAATAAGTTTAATTAATTCCAGTTTTCTTTATATTTACACTAACTACTGAGAAATGTTTAACTTTTCTCTATTCCATTCATTCATGTTTACAACTTCGAGTCTTCAAAACCAGTCTGCTGCATTATTCATTTTATAAAAAGCATGTTTCAGCCATTCTTACTGATTATTCATAATTTTGGGTATTCAGATTAAAATTTTCTTTGATATAGTAATACATATGCTAATAGAAATGTTCAGACTAAAATATTGAACGATGTCAGTGCATTCAACAACTTTTCTATGTGGTATTCCTTGTGAAAGTGTTTTCAAAGGAAGAAGTTGCTACAGATGGTAGGCTGATATTCTGATAACTTTTAAATCAAAATCGGCTAGCTAGCATGAGGATATTAAAAAATGAATTTCCCATGCAGAATGCTATCTGGAAATCTATGAAAAATTTCATAAATTTAAAATTCTATTAGTCTAGAAACTTTTAAATAGTAATGTAAGAAAGATTGTTCCGTTATTCAAATATTCTTAGCAGACTATTCCGATATAATAATCTTTTGTATGTAGTATTCATTTTGTAGTGAATATATGAATATGAATCTTCAGTAGATGATAGAATAAAATAAAATGTTGACAGATTAACAATTTCATTTTAATTGCAATATCAATTTTTTCAAAGGGACATGCAAAACAAAATCCTTCTTTTGTATGTGGCATGGCAACAGTTTATTAAAATTTTCCTAAAGTAAAATCCTAATCGAACAAATTTTAGTAGAAAAATAAGCCCTGAATCCCTTTCTTGAATAATTCAGACCATTTTAAATACCCACATTTCATTTTGGTAATTAAAAGGCAACGACACTTAAACATTGAATAAGACGGTTCATGATGAGATATCCTTTGAAGAATATTGATATTTTTCTGGCAAACTGTGAAGATTTTCTATAAATCAAATTTATATGATCCTGAAAATGTTTGAATACAAAAGTAAAAAAGCATGTTCTGTTAGCGAAATATTATAAGCAGTTTATTCTGGTTATAGATAACCCGAATTCTGTAGTGAACATCTACGCAAAAAATTCCATTGCCGATCTTTAATCGATTCATAACTATCTTCAACATGACTATCAAAATAAGAACTTCCTGTAGAAAGCTGCATGATAACGTTTATTGAAGAATTTTCCAAAGGAAAGCCAGAAGCCAACATGTTTTTCCAGAATCATAAGCCGTCGATCCTTTTTCTGAAATATTCTGAGCTGTTCCATCCTATATATTGTTCTGGTAATTGAAATACAACGACAACTAAATGTTGCGTAAGACAGTTTATGATGCGCAATATCCGGACTATTACAGCTATCATATGGATCGATGGTGCCTCGGTATTTCACCCTTTCCCCAACAAAAGCTGGCGTCTGGCGTAGGTTTCATAGATACCATGCAAATGAAGGCAGCAAGACGGATGACCAGAAGATGCCGGCATGACGTCTTCCGGCTGCAGAACAGACGATTTCGATTCTGCCAAACGATCTTTTAAACGCCACCTCATTATACAGGCTTCCAGAAACTTAAGGAAACACATAAATAAAAAGAGAACACGGAAGAATGCATTCCTTTACATTTTACACTCACAATCCAGTTCTAAGTTTCTTTGATAAATCTGCCGGATGCGATCAGTCGCCCCTTTCTATTCTCTAACAGATGGGAGGGACGAATTCATTTTTTTCCTCTCTGGTTCCCCCTTTTTCAGGGATTTTTTCTCTCGTCTTCCCCTCCAAACACTTTATTTTGCTTCCGACGCTCCTTAAGCGCAGTGTTGTCGCTTTGAGCGCTTTTCGATAACTAAATGGGAAAATATGGTAATGGAAGTGCAGTTATCTTTCAAGGAACGCTAAAGATATGCATGTTTTACAGCGCCTTCGTGCTTCGACATAACTTTGCACTGTTTTTTCACTCACGGTCGCCAGCGCTCATAAAGGAGTAGATTACACTATTCTGAGGTCCCTCGCAGAATTTTAAGTAGCTTTTTAATACAAAGTATTTGGTCTCTTAAAAATGGCCTGGATTTTTTCTCTGCTAAAAAAAATTGCGTTTGTTTCTGAAAATGCCATTTGATGCATTAAAATATTGTTTGGAGAAATAGGCGAGCATTTTTCTTTTTAATCAATTTATATTCAATGGAGTTTACTCTTGTATTTTTAATTTCATTTTCGAAAATATCACTGCTCTTGATTGTTAAAAGAACTTTAATCCTATAATGAGGGTTCGAGCGGTTTCGGGCTATCGGATGCTTACAATTTAATAGCGAGGCAAGTCGTTTCCTTCTTAAAGGAGTAAGGAATAATTTTAGTTTATGAGCATTGATTTATGATATAATTTTTTTCAAGCAAATGGGTAAGGATTCTTTTCTGAAAAACAGGGTGAACCAGAAAGGTTTTTCCCGATTTGGTGGAAGGGTTGCTGTTCCTATATATGACGATAAGGCAGAGGGTGTAGTCACTTAGATGCGTTAGATTTTCAGACATCTATATCGTCTGGTGTGCGATGGGTGATTTTCGTATATGGGGTAAATATATTTTCGAAAAGGATGTTGTTACATCGGATGGATAAGCTGAACTACTTAAAGACTTCCTCCATCCACAAGTCCTTGAGGTGCTGAATGATCATAATCTCGAAAATCTATGGTTCCAACAAGACGTTGGAACATCCGATGCCTCGCGACGTTCACTCGTAATTCTCCGCAATGTTTTCTCGTTATCATGTTCCACTGCGAGGTGGTATTGCGTGGCCGCAACATTCACCGGATTCTACCCCACGTGACTTTTTTTCTTGGGGGGTACCTCAAATCATGAGTTTATCAATACCTATTAGTAATTTTTGAAGATCTAAAGTCATCAATAACACAGAAATTCGGGTGAATGACATTAGTTAAAGGGCTATTAAGAACTTTCGAGACAGATATGGCATCATCACCAGCTTTGTCGGAAACTGGAATTGCATTCATATATCTAGCCCACCTACTTTGTTGATGTCATCTGTTTACCAATGGCAAGCTAGCTGGTGAAGTATTTAAGCGCGATGTTCACACCTGTTCACTCTCTCACTTTTTTATTATTATCTCACCGCGCGCGTGGTCATATGATGTTGTAGTATAATTTAGGTTTTTAACATAATTGTTATTATATTAAAAATGTTAACGTTCTGAACTTGTGTTTTTATTCCTTGATGCCTATTCAGTGTCACCATGAAGGAACCCTTCTGAAGTAGGAGAGTACACATGCTAATGATAGTATGAAGCACGGTGTTCATAGTAGCTAGCATGTTGTGCTCATCCATCACTTTGTCTGTCATTATTATGCCTTGCACGAATTTATACTTTTTAGCGACTACATCGGCAACCTTTACGGACTCGTATGCTATATTGATAACCCGGAGTTAAGGCCATGCTATAGAGACTTCGCATCTGTATTGCCATTGAAGTGATGCAATTTCCAAAACATCTTGAATAACATCAATATTTTATGCATTTTTAAGAAATAGTTTTCCCTGTATCTTCATTTGTTGGAATTTTATCAGATTTTTAAATTGATACAAACTTCCTGCCACATCCTGTATGTTAAATTTGATTACGAGTTTTTTCTAGTTGTGAAGTTAAAAAAATGTGTTGAATGGATTTCATTAAATTGCAGATATACACCCTTCTTATCAACTTGCCGGATCATAAACTTACAGTCTTGTTAGATTGCAAAAATTGCATCTACATGTTTTTCTGTTTTGTCAGTATTTTTAATTAATTTAATTCTTCGCCACCAAAGTTTATTTCTTCTCTTGTGGCATCTTTAACAATTTTTGAAATTCAAACGATAATTTTCAGCCGTTTCATTTAATTTCTAATTTTTTCTTAATTATTTACTTTGTTTTTGATTTAAATATTATTTGTCTTAACTTTTGTTGTTGTTTCCATTAACGTTTCAACTTTATTAATTTTTAAATTCAAATTTTGCAACGGGATTATTTCTTCGCCATCTTGTTTTCGCGTAAGAATTTAGCGTAATCAGGTTTTGGGCGTCTGTATCTGGAATCGTTTTCCGTTACGATTTAAACTTTTTTGTGATGGGCTGAGCGAGTGGTTGGTGTTGTTCCAGCTGCGGGCCCCAGGGCCGGTTGGGCCTCTGGGGTCTTGCCTCTGCTTTAATTTTTCCGTTAATAATTTTTGTATTTTTGAATCTGAAGCCTAAGATATTTTTTGTTCTTGGTTGGTATTCCTTGAAGGAAACAGTATGAGAAACCACAGTGATGAATAATCTAAAAATGAAATGAAGTTTTTTTCTACAGTACTATTCCAAAACAATCTGTGAATTAAAATGCTGTGAGTGAAAGAAAGCAGTGATTGCTTCTTCATTTTAATAAAAACTCTGCTACGTGGTGGCATGAACGCTGGTCTTCATCAATGTTACAGAGTTATAAATGATTATCACCTTTTACAAGATCTGCAATATGTGTAATACCTTCAGCATTTTTCTTCTTCATAGTAATAATGTGTGCTGCTAATTATGGAGCGTATGATCATCTTTTACGCTGCAATTTCTGCTGTACGTCTTTTTCCCATCTTCAACTTTTCCAATTTTTCGAATGAGTGATACAAGTCTAAAAAAAATGGCTGATGAAAATGCGAAAGTGTGCAAGTAACATACTTCAAATATCATTTTTGAGTGAATACAAGTCAAATTCATTTGAAATATAGTGTTCATCAATTCAAGACGTGTTTGTTATGTGGCACAGAATAATGTTCATTACATCTCTATCGAATTTAGGTTGTTGTTTTTTTTACTTTGTGTTCTAACTTGTAGTTCTGAGGCCTGCAGTGCTAATGTGTAGCTACGATTTTTATTTTTTGTTTTGTTTAATACATGTTCATTTCTGTGCATCAATTTTTATACATATATCTAATTTTTCTGGCAGTAAATAATTTCAATATTAAAAATTGTTCAATAAAAAATTATTTAAAATTTTTAAAACTTGTTTTTTCTTTAATTGATATAGCGCAATGTACTACCACTGTTTGCAAAATGATTTAATTTAGTAGCTAGGCTTTTCAGGTCTGCAAAGGTAGGTGGTATATGAGTATTGCTAGAATAGCTAATCATTGAGTTATATTTTTCAGTACCCAAAATTGATTTGATAATTGATATCCATATATATATATATATTAAATAGACTAAATTTTAACATTGGGTTCCTGTTTTGTTTTAACGTTTTAATTTAATCCTAGCTACCCCATCCAATAAGTCTCAAGTGTCAAGTGGTGTTATTCCCAATAGATTTGATGAAACACTTGAGATGACGAAAACTTTAAGCTTTTACGTCTTATGGCATAAGATATAGGAGCTATGGCCCGTAATTATAAAGAGTCTCTGAATTCTCATTTGACGTTGAAGCCTGTTTAAATCAGTGTCACAAGTTCAACACCCTAAATGTTCTGATCTTTAAGGTAAGTTGTATGCCGAAATGAAAGCGAAATCGATAGAGGTTGTGGCAACTTTTGTGCTGATTGCCATTTCTACGGAAAACGCTATGCCTCACAATTGGTTGTTAGGAAAGAAGCAAAGCATTTATTAATTTTAAATATACTGCGGATTAACAGATGGTCTTATCGTTGTTAGAAAGGATTAAAACCCCCAGATTATAAAGTACCAAATATAAATATTGACCTATTTCATAAAAATTAAAAATAATTTATTATCTATCTATATGTATTCCATATAAATATGATTTTATAACCCACAACCATGAATCATGAATTAAACATGTTAAAATCTATGTTGCCTAAATTTAATTACATGCTAAGCCATCAAGCTATATAAAATTAATTGCTTCTTTAATGAAATAAGTTTATTAAATTAGCTATATAGTATACAAATAAACTTTTGAACTTTAGTTAAATTTGTATAGTAATTAGTAATTTCGCTGTTTTTATTAATTTATAAATTCTAATTTGCTCAATAAATAAAAATGTTGAAACGAATTTCAATACTTAAGAAAGAAAGAAATAAAACTACAAAAAGCTCGAGAGGAAATTGTGCTATTTATAACAGATATTAATTAATAATGAAAAATTCTGTTCCTGATTATTTGAATAAGCAGAAGAGTAAATATTTGGATATACATCACTTCAAAAATTAGCAGGTATATAAAATTTTATTTTATTTAGATAATCGAAACCTTAATCCTTTTTCTATAATATTTTTTCTAAATCAACTCATTTACTTCTAATTTCTTGAAAACTATCATTGAAGCAATAATGTTTAAAATTAGTTTGAAGCTTGAAATGAGGTTAATTTTATTAATATCAGAAATCTCACCTACTACTTTTTTCATCTGGAGCACCTGCATGCAATAGGCCTTCAATGCAAATTGGGAATTTTCATTTGCAGTGTCTTTTAAATTCCTGGGAAATGCTGTATAATATAGATTATCCTTTCTTTAGATATAAGTTGCTTTACATTTGTTTTCGAGAAATTTAAAGCTTTAAAAAAGTTGTTTAGTTAAAAGAACTTTTATAAAGATTAACTAAAGATCAGTCAGTTTGTATAATTCCTATAGACAACGGGTTTATCAGTCTGAGCAACATGATTTTAAGAATGGCATTATAATCACACCCTCTTAACATTTGAGCTAAGATTTACTTTTATCAAACAAAAGAAAAATTAAACGCACAAGCAGTTAGTTGATAACAAGGGATAAGACTAAATAATTATTATTTTTATACATTGTGGTAAACGACTGCTTATATCAATCCAATGAGTACGACAAAGAATGTCATAGTGTTGACCCTTATTGTGTCTTCATACCTTCATTGCCTCTTGCATTGTTCTCATCCGTATTGTGCTCATCTTTTGAAACGTTTTTTGGGACCTTAAGAGCTCGAATAAAATATGGTCTAATAATCAATTCGTTCTTTCAGAAAGTTATTCATCAATATGAGAAGCTTTAGTGGAGATCTGAAAAACGCATATAATTCAGAAGGGATAACAAATATTAAGCCTTTTGCATTTTTCTCATCCCTATTGTGTGTATATTTTGAAATGTTTTCTGGCACATTATGAACCCTTAAAGCATAAATGAGGCTCTGAAGATGGTCTAACTGTTCAATTATTTCTTGCAAAACGATATTCATCAATTTGAGAAACTCTACTGGAGATCTGAAAAACGCTTATAATTCAGCAGATGTAAAAAGATTTAGGCATACTTGCATTGTTAGCATTCGAAACTAAAAAATATATTACCTACTACAATGCGAGAAACATACTAATCTTCATTAACTTAGCTTTTTCTTATAAAACAATTTTTGTGCTTTCTTCTCTTAAAAGAGCAATTTATGTCCTTTGTATGTTTTTCTCACTTCCTTACATAAATTGGTACAACAGAGCAGAAGAAAGAAAATTGGTCACTTATTTAGTCAGTTTATTTTGGTTAGTACCTATACAGGCTGTAATTTCATGTGTCCCATAATTTTTCCTCTGCTTGCAATCCCAATGGAGCATTACACATGTATTGTATTTTGTCTAGAATAATTTCTTTCCCCATTTCTTTATCCTGATTTACAGAATACGTAAAGTGTGCTTGCACTAGATGAATTATTTACTGCAACGACGGATAATATGGAATAAAAATGTTTTTAGTGTTTATGCATTAAATACGAAATAATTAATAGTTTACACTGCTAACTGGTCTTTACCTTCGTGGATTTATTTGAATTATATACTAAATAAATTTTATTAAACTTGTATCAATTTAAATTATTTAATATTGAATCCGATATAAAAACGTATTGAAAACAATTTTATCCATTTCTTCAAAAACATTTTAATCTATAATTCAAACTTACGAGCTTTTATATTTTCGAGATTAACATTAAGTAATTTTTTTATCAGAATATTTTATAAAAAATATTTTGTAAATTTTACGACTTTTTGTTAAATTTGATTTTCATAAGAATGGAATTCTCCATTTATAATTGTTTCCCTTACTGAGTCTGTGATTTTCATAGATATTGCATTTCATCTTTATTACGAAAATATATTTATTTTATTCTTCTTCATTCATTTTTCATCATCATTCATTTTACATTATCATTTTATCTTCTCATTTCTCTGCGATTGCACTATTTTATGTAGACATTATCGCAAGTCCGACTCGTAGCAAAATTATTTTGGATATTCCTACTTTTTTAAAGATGATAAAACTACCGTGTTAAGTCAGGAGGGATGTTTCAAACTTGAAATCGATTTTTTTTATTATTCTTGTTACAAACAAAATGTTATAAGTTATTATTTCATTTCTTAATAAAAGGTAAAAATATTTAAGTAATTTATTTCTAAAAAAAATTCAAAATAAAACCAACATATTAAAATACTTTCCCCACTGATATGAATAGATAATTATTGATTATAGTTTAAAATTATTATTCTTAATGTCTATTCTCAGTCATAAAGAAGCTTATTCGAATTTAATAATATTTGTATTTTTAAAATGCCTAAAACAATTAAACCTTTCTTGGAACTGGTCGAACCAAAAATGGGCAATTAATGAGAAGTGTAATATAGGAAAAAATAAACCCAGGTAGCACGAACGTTTGCAGGAAGTTTGATTTCTACTTGATATTATCTTGTCATGGCAAATTTGACGCGTCAAGATTGAAGCGAACTTGTGGCAAACTAACAATGCAGAATCGTCACCCTCGCTTGCAAAACGAGTTTGCCACAAGTTCGCCGTGACAACTAGCTCCACCCCTCCTTGCAATGCAAGCTTGCTGTGAGTTTGCAAAATAAGCTTGATGTAAAGATGATAGCACAAAGAGATAATTATCTTTGTCTCTGTTTTTAGAAAACATCCGATTTTTAATAGCAGCTCCTACACCGTCCTTCTTTTCATTAATTCGATAAATTAATGATAATTTGTGAAAAAAACTAACTTTTTTATAAAAAAAAATTTGAAACATTTTCCATCTTTTCCCAAAATATAGAACTCGCACTTTAAAGAAAACTATATCGCCTTTTTTCTTAACGCTGAAATTTTAACGTTTATAAACAAAATTATACCTAAAAAACAGTCAATGTTTGTTGAAAAATAATAACTTACATTTTGTCCCATTTTAAAAGTAATTACTTTTGAAACCTAATTTCATAATTTATTCTACTAGCAAAACGTAGTTTTTAGCGAAAATTGCTCTCTCTTTGATTTCAAATCATGTTCTCGACACAAAATTTAAAAAATTAATGAAATCAAGAAAAAGAGTTTAAAATAAATCGTATGCGCGATCTATTAGCAAAATCTCTTTTCCTCTCGTAGTCTAGCTGGCAGAGTGGTTTAGAGCGTCATGCTAGCAAGCGCTAGGTCGCGAGTTCTAATCCAAGATTGTGTTCGTACTCTGTTTTTGCTATGTTTGCAATGAGTTTGTCGTGGCAAGCTTGCTGCATATTCGTCGCGTGGTGACTTCGAAGTTTGCGTTAACTTGCTGAAACTTGTTTCACACATGCACTTTTGTCGCGTCAAACTTGCTGCAAGCTTGCAGACTTGCAATGCAAGCCTGCTGCAAACTAAAACTTCTATCTGGAATATGGTTGAGTGAATGAGAAGGTTATAGGAGAGAACGATATGGTTGAGGATTTAACTGACGATTAAATACGAATTTTATCATAGATTATTAAAATTTTAAGTGAGTCGTCCCTGCTCCCGGTTCTAAGATTTTAGAACTTTTTCTATGTAGTTATTTTTAGCTGATTATATTGTTTTTAGGTTAATCTCGGACTTATTAAAATTTTTTGGTATTCTAGAGTTTTGTTGAGCATTCACCCTTGGGGAATCCCAACTGTAACCTTGGTTTCTATCCATCTTATTTTTAAAATTCGATCATTTTATCCTGTTATTTTGTTGTTTAACTGACATGGACTTTTGTGGATTTTATTGTTTTCTGGAGTGGTGAGGGACCGAGGGGTCTGTTTTTAATGCCCCTTTTGTAAGATTTTTAATGATACCTTCTTAAAATTTTTATGTTACTTACTTCTTTCTTTTTACTTTTTTTGCTGGTGGATTGTGTTGAGATTGTACTTGTGTTTTAATCATTTGGATACACTCTGGGTCTCCTCTTTTTGAACATTTTTGATGTTGGCTCCAGATCTGGTGATGAAAATTAAACAAAATTGAATTAATTTATGGTTCTCTTTAAGTGTACTATCGATTGGTGGCGTATTTGATTGTTTTTTCTTTTCTTTTTTTGTGTTTTGGTTTACTTAATTTACTTTTGTTGTTGTCCCTTTTTTGGAAGTGTTGTAACGTTCTGTGCTGTGTTTGCCATGTTTTCCTGTGTGTCGTGTCATTTTGACTTTTTGTATTTCTTACGTATTTCCCCACCTGTCTGCTAAAGGCCTCACCCTTTCGGGTAGGCTGGACCGGTTTGGGTTATAAATAAAATAAAAAAAGCTTCAGAACTGACGGTAATGATACATGAGTAATTAATGCTTGCAGACAAACATCATGTGAACTTTCAAAAAATCCTTATGCATATTTTCTGTCATAAAATTATCAGAAGAAATTATTTAGCGGGACTTTTAGTTGTTTTATGTAATTATAAATTATTTCAAAGCACTTATGTAAGGTTTTATTGGCTTGGTTTGGGATTTTTATGGCGCAAGACCCAGGCTGTTGGCTACTGGAATTTAATTTGCCCGATGTTAAAATATTCTCTCTATAGGTTAAAAATCTATGTCCCAAAGTTTACTGAAAAGCTAAAATAGTTAAAAAGTGATTTAATAAAAAGTAATAATTAATACGGTTAAAAAACCATTAAATTCTGTGTTAAAATGAACAAGTATAAATAAGAGAATACATCCCTATGGAATTTAATGAGGGTAAAAGTTGATAATGAAGGCTTTTACCAAGCAATATTGGCATAAGGTTTGAAGTCACGGAAATACAGTATATTTTGAATTAACCCTCTAATTCCTAAGACCATTGGAATACAGGGACCTTTAAATACAGGAATACTCGAGTACCTCTTTTAAAGATAAGGGAAAGTCACCTCCCCCTCAAAAATCACAATGACAGCTGGAACTGTCCGAATTCTAAGAA
>BGPR01019642.1:0-28939 GCA_013235015.1 Araneus ventricosus
ATTTTAATTAAAATGGCGGCAGAAGGTCATCAAATTAAATTAGAACACATCAGGTCTACTTTTAAACTAGAAATTTTAGCATGCGCTACGAAATTATCTTGTTTATCATTGCGCAAGTGTAAAGAAAAAGAAGGCTTAAAATAACTGAAGAAAATTTTAAAGTCTGAGAATAGGCTAAAAAAAGCATTTTGAAGAATAAAAAATCTAAACAGAGCTATGGAGTTTATGATAGTGAATAACACTGTGCTGTTTCTGATTCTTTATTTGCAATATTACACTTGAGCATACATAAGATCTAGCCTTTTTAATTAACTTTTAATTTGGGATAATCATTAAAAAGCTTATAAAATTTAAATTCGCTACTGCGAAAGATGGGAACATGAGCAAACACTGACGAAAGTAAAGAGAGTTGTTATTTTTTTCAGGCTTTACTGTTATAAGAATTTTCTCCGGAAATATCAAAAGCCTTGAATTTAATAATAACAAAAAATTCTTTATCCCAATTGGAATCAAGAAAAAAACTAATAAGTTAGAATAATTGATCAAACCAACTATTCTACTATGAAAAAAATCAAAAATCTATCTGTATTCACAGCGTAAATGATTGCTTTCATTCAAATCAACCGAGTCTTAGCATTCTTTCCCCGCGAACCTCGAATAAACTTATCTGCTGCAACAAAACATGTCAATCTCACAGACAAGAAGCCTTCCACCTGCAAGAACAACATTCTTTCCCTATCTCTTTCTCCCTCCCACCCAAAGCACCTGTCGTTCACTCTGGAACGAGGAGTCCGTATCGGAACGGGGAGTCCGGATCCGTAAGGGGAGTTCGGATCTGTACGGGGAGTCCGAGTCCGAACGGCGAGTCCGAGTCCTTAACAAGGAACAGATTCGTTCCTTTCAACGGATTCGTTCCTTTTGGTCGGACCTGGGTCCTGTGGTTCCTTTTGAGGATCCGGATCTTCGGATTCGTTCCGGAGTGAACGACCTATCACTACTACTGGTCTTGTCCGCAGCTACTATCCACCAGGTCGCAGGTTCTATTTCCATTCTCGTCATTTTATACTCATGCCAACATCGCCGAATTAAATTTCATTGGCATTAAAACATCATCATTGTTTGGATTCATAGACAATAATAATTAATACGTGACCAAAACCAATGAAATTCTTCAAAGTCCGACCAAATTAGCAAAAAATTTCTTATCCCCAAAAAGAAAATAAATTGTTGCGGTTACGAAGGAGGGAAAGGGAGAATTGACCGCGAGAGGAGGGAAGGAAAGGGGAGAGTTTGATTGACAGGTGCACAACATCTTCTATTGTTCTCTCCCAAAACCTGCTATTGATTGCATTTTAGAATTGTTCTCTTTACTCCAAAACTGTTATTAAGAAATTGCCTAAAATAGTCAAAATTTTGAGGATACAATCTTCTTTGAAGTTTCGATACCTATACTTATAAAAGGAAGTGTGTGTGTGCGATGTCCAGACGAATCTATCGCACTTACAATGTGGCAAACAGGTAGTCACAATTGTGACTCAATGCACCTCGAAGCCCGAACTTTAAAATATTACCTAGATTTTTTTTTTATTTAATGTTTTGTGTTGTTTTGACTGATTTTTTTTTTCGCACTAATTTCCCGATTGCATGGTTTTGGATAATTATACGAAAAAAATAGATACATCATCAGAAAGAGCAAACGATTTCCGTTCTAATGAAGTTTGTTTCGAACATTTAGCGTAATTTACTGAATTTTGGAATTTTTTTGAAAATAGTCCCGTTTCAAAAAAAAATTATCCGGAATTCTTAAAACTCTTGCATCCGACGATCTAATAAAGATATCGTTTTCAAATTTTTTTTATTGAGTAAATCAATTATTTTTCTCTGATTTAAAACAAGAACGGTTAAAATATTTTATTTCTCCGATTTTAAATTAATTTATTTCTTGATGGGATAAGAGAATTTTTCTCGAATTCCGACAGTGAAGAACCACGCCAATTCCCCGTGACAAAACATAAAAGAGAGATAAACCTGCTTATACTGAAGGTTACGGTTTCTCCCTGTCTAAGCCATCTGGCGAAAAAAAAAAAAAACAGCCGTGATTTTTTTTGCCGCCCCTGTTTACGTTTCGCACGGAATAATCAGAATAATTTCGCTGGACGCAGTCGTAAAGCAAGCAATACCGGAATGTTCTGACTTAAAATCGTGAAATTATGAAATGCCAATGCTGAAATAAAGCGAATTTTACAGATATAAATATTTTATTTTTGATTAAACGTAAGCATTATGCATACTGTACCTCAAAGCATGATTATAATAAAGATGTAAAATATGTTTTTTTTTAAAATTAAGTTCATTTCGTTATAAAAAACGAAGTAATATCAAAGTAAATCATGACAATGATAAATCTAAACTTATAAAAGGAAATGTCTGTGTGTGTCATTCTAGGCTTTTTCTTTATAATAATTTCCACTTTGAAACTTTTTAAATATTGTATTGAATTAACATACTCTGTACTGTTTTCCTACCGTTCAAATGCCATTATCGCGAAGAAAAAATAAGCGGGAAAATTGTTTGGATTTCAAAACTTTTTCGTGTCATTGTGGGCGTTTCTTTTTTCTTCATTCCTGATTCGACGGGCAACGCCGTGAGCGTACTGCTAGTAGTTAGATAGAAATGGTTCTTTATAGATGGTGGCGTCGAATTGATTTCCAGGCCACCTAACAGGGGTAGGTGGAATTGCACTTCCTAGGTAGGACACAGAAACCTAAATTCTGCTGCTTATCTACTACGGAAGGTGACTGGTGTGAGATTGTTATATTGTTATCGTAAATGAAGCTTGTCATACGACTTCATAGGAAAAACTCAAAGAAAGAGAAGTTAGATGATCATGTTAGCGACTCTGTTTTATTACCGAAATAACTGGGAAATGCTCTCCATCGCTTTACCACTTGGCTTTGGATCATGTTTAAAATAGGGATTCGTGCTTGTTTATTCTCTCCCACCTTGGCGTTTGTATCCTTCTACGTATTTATGAGCATTTTGTTTCCAATGCTAAAACCAAAAGACTTTCAAGAGATGATGTAAAATCCACAACCCTAAAGTGACTCTCAGAATTGGCATACGAAGAATGTAAGAAAATTTCTCTAAATTTATTCGAAAAAAAAACCCCTTTATATGAGATTTTTCAATGTCCTCTTAAACTGTTATGAAAACGATGCCCAAAATAGTCAAGTTTTGAAGACACAATCATCTTAGAAGTTTTAAAATAGTTCAATATAGACAAAAAAGCATTTATTTTCAAAGTTTTCAAGGCCACTACATGATTTAATTTAAAAACGAATCACAGTAGAACTCTAATTATCAGAAGCCCGATTACACCAATTTCCAATCATCCGAATAAATTTTGGGAGAGAAAAATGTCAAAATTTGGAGAATAAGTGTGAGAGCACGAGCAGGATTTTTGACACCTCCTTTCCCAACCTAAGTAGGTTATTTTTAGCAATTTAAAATGGTAAATACATGGTGCTTGTTTATATGTAATTTTAATACATATGTATCCATGAAATGACTCTTCCTACACAATTTAATTTGTGGTTTCTTTTTCATGTAAATTTTGCATTCTTTGCAGCTTTCTGTATATGTTTAATAAACTTTTTTCTTGAATGAAAGTTAAATTTTTTCCACGTTTGACGTCTTTTTTACTGAATATCCCAGCTTCATCCAATCATCCGAATTTCCGTATATACGAATCGGCCTACTCGTAGTTTAGTTCGGATAATTGGAGTTTTTCTGTAATTCAAAAGAGAGATAAATTGTATCATTTTAAATGTTTATAAAATATACATAAAATTTTGACAGTTGTGCTAGCAAAAACGGTTTCAATGAAAATGTTTGAAGAGTGTTTAATCTTAATCACAGTTTTTCCCTTGTAATCTTCTCGTATCTTTTGTCGCCGTTTTTGTCATCTTATTAACCAGGTCTCTTAATTTCTAGATATATGTGACAATGTGAGAATTTAATGTTGTGATAATTATTACATCTGGTTTACAATATTAGGGCATCTTTAATTATAAATCAGTTTTGATAAATTTGGATTAGAATTATAAAGCTGTACAAAAGAATTTTGGGACGATCATCGCAATTTCGAATACAGCCAGACAGCGAAGACATTTATTCTCCATAGAATTTACAGAATCGCTCAACTATTCTTCCTGTAAAAGACTCCATACTCATCATCAAAAACGGTCAAGCATACGCTTTCGGTGATTAACATTTTATTTTAATTAAAAGGATCATTATAAAACATTTGCGACCCTATGATATTTGCAAATAAACCTGTCATACATAATAAAAATATTTCATAATTTTAAAATTAAATATTTTTTAAATTCCAATGCATTATATTAATACTAGAGTAATTCTAATATGAATGATGCCAAGCACCGAAGTGCAGAATGAAAAATAAGGCCGGTGAAATAAGTTTTATAAAAATAAACTAGATTTTGGCTTATATTTTTACTAGCCGAAAACGCGGCGTTGCTCGGGATACACATTTTTTCATACTTTTCCCCCCGACTAATATTGTCATTAACTTTTCCCAACAAACGTAAATCTCTTTTGAATCCTTTCAAGTCTAGGTTTTTTATTACCTATTTGGAATGAAGACGCGAGAAGTTTGAAAAAAGAAATTTGTATGAAACTTTTAAACAATATATCATATAAAAAATAATAATAGATAATTTTCCAGGCGTTGCTGATTCAAAATATAATCTTTAAAAAATCAATAGAGTGAACAAACATAAAAAAATATAGCATCAAGACAAAAAACATCAAAAAACAAAGAAGGGATAAAAAATACAAGAAAATAATTCTTCCGATATTTTATTAATTAAAACATTGGAAGCATAATATTGCGCCAAGCTCTAAGTGATTCGTTTGCAAAAGAAAGGCGTATCAAAAACTTAAAAAAATTGCTATAAATCAGAAAAAAAAGACTCAGAAGCTTCAAATTACTATTATTAGGGCAGGATTTTTTTACTTTAGAATGACATATAAATTAAGGACGATGAGAGTATATACAGAAAATATGCGAAAATAGGCACAAAAAACCCACCCCATTTTAGTACTTAAAATTAAATAAATATAAATCTAATTCGAATTTTGAAAAACAATTATGCCGCTAGCTCCATCTTGTTCTAATCCACTACCGTGCCAAATTTGGTCGTGGTACGTCAAACGGTCTGGGAGTGCATAAAGAACAAGTAAAGGAACACACATACTCAAAAAATTACTCTTTTTATATATATAGATTTGCAAAAGATTTATCAAATTACGTCTCACAATATCGATAGCAATAACTTACAAAACGCAACTCTTCAACATCAGTTCTCAGTTAATAATGTTTCCTTTCAATTTCTTTTAATCGGTGAAGGAGCTCTTATAGCTGGTACACCCGGCGTTGCTCGGGATAAAAATATTTTCAAGTCTAAGAAATTATAACACTTTAAACTTAATTAAACAGTTTATAGAAGGAACGTCTTTCTTTGATTTTCGTGTTGAAAGTGTTGCGCATTGATTGGTGGATCGTCTTTGAGGCGGCTATTGAAATGGTGTAAAGTGGTCTAAGTCAGCGATATTCAACGCTCTATAACTCGGTCAGTTTTAGACACAGAAGAGGGGAATTTTTTTTGCTTAAAATATTATGTGTGAAAATTATTTTACTAAATATCTCTGAAAGGTCCGGGGGACCGTATAAAAAATTACTTACTGAGAACATTGAGAATACTTTGAACACCAGGAATAAGGGTATCTTTTGTGATAACTAATTGTTTTTTCTCTTTTTAACACGTTTTGTGACTTCAAAGTTACGGAAATTGCGGACATTAAAATCTGCAATTTAAGCGTTCTGTTCTTAGTATTAATATGCATAAGGTGTCTTTGTACTAAATCGATAACTCTCTAAAACTTTGTAATTGAGATTTTCCCTCTATTTCTTACCGTTTTCGAGATAGGAACGCTACCTCCGAAGTTTGCCACCAGGTGGCGTTGTAAGTTGTCTCATCGCATAGCGCATAGACTTTTACTATCCTAGACACTACTTTCATGACTAAAGCTGCGGTCGTTCTGAAGTGAAAGGGGGTGGCCTTTATTTAAGTGGGAACCCTGTATATTGTACTGGAAATGAGGATCAAGAAACTCATTTCTGCTAATTTCAGTATTCATAGTTTCAATGGTAAAAATATGTAGATCAATGCGGGCATTGAAAATTATGCTTCCCCGTGTCATGATCCCACCATCTTTGATGCAGTCTGAGAAGTACGGTATATCTGGATATTTGTGTTCCTGTAGCTACAGCGAACTACTTTTTAATCTGGGCGCACGTCAGCTGCCTATGTCTATTAGCAATATTGCAAAATATCTATCCTGAGAGTCTATAGTGGTACGCTTCCGATCTTGGCCTAGTTGTCTACATTTACATTCCCAATGTCTTGAGCCATTTTTACATTCTGGATGTGACGCGTTTCGATATTTTTAGGTCTTTTTAGACCTGTGCTAATGATTGTCCTGTTTCCATTCTCCCAGTCGTACGAAATTTCTCACATCCCGTTAACTCTCAGAACCCGACATGTTTCATCTTCAATATGAGCAAATTTCGCCCATTTTCTGTTAAATACTTGAAATTAGAATTTCAAAAACTTACTTGCACGCCTTTATTTGCTTGCCAAAAGAACGGATAGAAAAATTAGCTTGTTTCTCTGCAGCGAATGTGAATTCTACTGAGCTACTTGATAAAGTTGACCCTGAAGTACAAGAAAATGAGCTTTTCATTGAATTTGATTCAATAGAATTAACAGAAAACACTTTTTTATGGTTTTTCTTTTAATTTTTGTCATCAGTGTATTAGCATTTTGCTGATGCTACAAAATTCTTATCTTATCAATAATTAATTTAAAAAATTCTTTGCTGAGGCTGAAGGATTTTTTTTTCAACTGAACATTTATTTCAGAAGGAATGTAAACGTGTATGTGATTCCACAAATGTTTATATTATATATGTAATTAAAAGTATGTCATTCAATATAGAGTAAAATTCCTCTAAAAAATATGCTATACCATTCGATCATACTGCGTCTAAGGCATAATATTTTAATGCAATTTATAATTTTTGTAATATTTGATAAGAATATATATATTTTCCCTCATCTTCAACATGTTTTATGTCTATTATAACACTTACAACACATGTTATTTTTATTCTTTTGTTTGCATACCAATAAATGATTACTGATTTAGAGAAGTGTTATCATAAGTATTATGTTTATTTTTTAATCTTAATATATAAAATTCAATGTCTGTTTGTTTGTGTGTTTGAACCTTATACAATTCCACACCTCTGGACGGATTAGAACTAAATCTGGTACACGTGCTCCTTAGCACCCAGAAGGATTAACTACACAATTAAAAAAATTTCTAACTCCACCTGAAAGGGGTGAAAGGTTTAGCGTTTTCCTGCCATGACTTTGGAACATATCATTGCCCAGAAACTATTTTTACACCCTCTCAAAATTTAAAAAATTAGCTTTTCATTTACACCTGTTCTATTTCTGTATGAATTTTTATCTCATTTTTAATCAATGTTGAAAAAATTAATTTAAACACAGTTTATAAGAACGCTTTGTTTGTTCCAATATCTTTTAAAATGCAAAAGCACGTGAGTGATTAAAAAGTTGCATAGTTTTATAATTCTCTGTTTAATCACACGTGCTCTTAAAGTTAAACTGATTTCTGTGAAGGTTTCCATCATTGGTTTTGTGATCACGTGATTTTAACTCCTTAGATTTTTATATTTCACTGTTTAATTATATGCGCGTCTTTACCAATGTTAAGTTTAAGTTGCTTGCTGGGAATATTTGCTTCTGTGATCACCCGATTTTAGCTCCTTAGATTTAGAAATGTACTAGCTGTTATGCCCGGCGTTGCACGGGATTATAATACTTTCATGTCTAATATTTTTGATGTAAAAAACTACTTTTGTATAGAAAATTACATTACCCAAAATTCTTTTATCGCCTGAAATGTTTTTTAATTAAAATGAGAATATCAGTTGAACCAGACGATTCGTAAAAACCGCCGATAGCTAATTTTCTCCATAAGTTATTAGTATTTATTGCATAGGTACTTCACATTTTGTTCACAAATCTTGCAGTATACGAAAGATTTTAACAGATGATTGGGACAATTTGGTAGTAAGTTTTTCATTGAGAAAAAGCGTTAGAATAATTATGAATAAAAAAATAAAATTCGTCTTCATCCAAAATTCTTCTAATATGATCTAGCAACAGTTCTCAATTATGTATTATTGTTCTTCACCAATAAAAAAGGTACTATAAATTGTAAATTTTATACGCAATTTAATTTTTGAAAAAATTATTAAAATGAGGGCAACGAATTGAACGAAAATGAAAGTTGTGTCATGAAAAGTTAATTTTTTCAACTTTTATTAAGTGTAAAAATAGTTTTTGTGACATAATACTTATTATCGAAAAATATCACGGAAAATGACAAAATCTTGCTTAATTTCCAATTAACTGAAATTTCAATAACATTTGGGGGTTTCAAAAGTTGACGGTTGACTCTCTTCTTATATAAAACATATTTATAAAAATAAGCAAAAATTTCAGAAATAAAGGTAAGTTAGTTGAAAGTCTAACCATTGCCTAGCAACGGAGTAGCTATAAATTTGCATTGTTTCAAAATCGTCTGCACGTAATTAACAATTATTAAACTTTAAAAAATTAATAAAACTTGAAGGAAAAATGTCACAGATATAAAATTGGTATCATTGAAAAGGTAAAATTTTGAACATTCAGATGGTGTAGAAATTTGTTTGTCGGACAAATTGCTCCGAAGTTACGTTGGAAAATTAATTTCTAATTAACTGACTGTTTAATTAACTTTTGGACTTAGAAAAGTTCATAAGTGTCTTCCCCTTGTCTTAAATAATAAGTGTGCAAAATTTGGTTGAAAACAGTCCATTAGTTTAGGAGGAGATGTGCAACATAGCCACAGCGACTTTTATTTATATTAAGATAAACAAAAATTAAAACTCGGTCAAATTGTTTTTAAATCCGCTTTGGCATTCCGTCGAGTGCACACTCGATAATCAGGTAATCCATATGTTCTTAAGTTTAAGGTTTCTGGATTGGTTTTTAAAACGCATTAACGGATTAAATAGAAATTTTCATTCACCTTTGCATTTTTTAACTACAGGTTTATGGTCTCTTATTTTTCCTTCGTAATATCTATACTTCAGGTATTATTTTTCCCCATTAACACTTACTGTCATACCAATAGAGCTCAAAATCCAAATATTATGTTGTGAATCTATATCTGAAGCATGCTATTTCTGTTTAGAACGAAATTTGGCACACATGTTCCTTCACACCTAGAAGGATTGGCTTTGCTGTTAAAAAGTTGCTAGCGGGAGTAAAAAGGGTAATTTTTAACGTTTTTCCACAGAAAATATCATCGCACAAAAATAATTTTGAACCATCTAAAAGTAAAAAAAAAAATTAGCTCCACAGCGACACCTATTCCACTTTTGTACCTTTTTTTAACTATCAAAATTTATTTAAATAATTATCATTATTTAATTATCTATTATTATCATTAATGAATTATTATTAATTATTATTATTAATTAATTTGTATTTATTTAATTATTTTAAACACAATTTATAACGTTTTGTTTACTGTCATTTTAAGCCTATTTCACTTTTTAATTTCTCACGTGCTTTTGTTAATGTTAAAATTAATTTGCCTTCTTTGGACAATTCCACTTTCATTTCCTTTTAGCTTTAAATTCTCTAACTACAAATTTTTGGTCTCCTTCTACCTTCGCAGTATCTAGAATTCATGAATAATTTTCCCTATTACCCACCATATCATTTGGATATCAAAGCTTTTAATATAGAAAGGTGTGAAATGCGGATCACAAAATTTGAACCAAACACATATTTTATATATTTTTACAAAAATACAAACTCAACCGAAAATATTTTCACAAATTATTCACGTTGACAATCCATCGTGAGCACGGTGCATCTTGCGTAGTGAATATTTATTTGAGCCGTGACGAACTTTGTAATTGTTGGTTTTTATTAGCAGTTGATATCAAGATGTTTATGAATTAGTGGAAAAAAGTTGTTATAGCTTGTATTACCCATGCCTACAAGTCAACACATGATGCTTAAATAAGATATTTGTAACATATTACAAACTACGATGTGAATATTTTAGAAGATATGGTGGGAACAAATAAACCTTGACTAACAAAAGATAAGCCAACAGTGCATGAAGTAATGGGGAATTTGATTGCTGAAGAGAACGGTGAGCCTCTTTTACTTGAAGTCTCATGTGGAACTGAAACAACATTTTTTAATTAATTAGATCTTTACTGAAATCCACTCTAAATGTTATACAGTGTTGTTCATAATTATTAGAACGCATCGTTAAAATATTATCTTTTAATCATAAAGTTTTAAATAAATAATCATAATCTTTAATAATCATAATAAATAATAAATAATCTTTTTAATCATAAAGTTTTTTCTTATTTCATCCTCGATAAATGCATATAAGTTGTAGCTATTTCATGAAATATTAGAAGAGATTATTGTTTTAAAGAGTATATTTCAGTTGTTCAAAATTATTCGAACAGCTGATGACGAAGGTTATATTTAAGTGAATTCGAATTGGATTTGTTTTTAGTTTGGTAAATTTTAAGAAAATTAATAAATAATTTATTTGGTAATTAATTATTTTGGTCTCTGAAGCAGTCAAGTCAACAATAATGCCCAAGAGTTTAGATATTTTTGTTGACCATCGCCACCGCATCAATGAAGATAGGAAGGATGGAGTATCGCATGAAAACCTAGCAAAAAGTAAAAATCGTCGGAGTCGGGTATCTACTATTTATACAAGAAGTGTGAGACGACTGGATTAATCGGAAACAAGAGAGGATGAGGCAGAAAAGAGAAAACAAGTGCAAAAGAAGACTCTGTGATTGTAAGAAGGGCACAGATAAAGAATGATATATCGTCAAGAGAGATTGTAGAAGACTTGGCATTGAATGTGCCATCTCTAACGGTTCGTCTTAGAATCAAGAACACATGGTTGATCATCTATATCAAAAGAAAAATACCATGCATCTCAAAACAAAAGATAACAAATATAGGAAAAAATATTGGCCTTTATAAAAGGATATATTTCTAAGGTTTTAAAATTCGAAAGCGTTTTATGATCAGACGAAATCAAATATGAACTTTTTTTTATCAATAAAGAGTAAACCAGTGTGGAGACGAACAGGTTAGGCGCATTGACAGATGAATATCCTACAGAGAATAAAACATGGAGGACATGATGGTTTGGAGATGTTTCCTTCTAAAGGTGTCGGTTGAATTCTGATGAAAAACGGTAAAATGACTGTCAGTATGTGCGTCGGTATCCTGTACCAGAATCTGAAGAAATCCATCGAAAATTTGAGTGTAGGTCGACGGTATATTTTTTAAAGAAATGATGACCCAAAACCAGCGTCAAAGATTGTCAAAGATTATTTCTCAAAAAACAAGGTTAAGATACTGGAGTTGGCCACCACAAAGCCCAAACCTGTTTTTGCCATGAAAAATGTATGGTCAGTTTTGCATCAGGAATTGCATTTTGAAGAGAGAAGTAGTAAAAATAAATTTGTTGAGAGAATCAAAGAGGAATGGCGCAGTATCAACCAGGAGGCAGCAAAGAAACTGGTCGACAACCTCAATCAAAGACTCAAAGCAGATATTGAAGCCAAAAAAGGTCCAGATAAACGTTAAACACTGATATTTAATTTGAAAATTTTTTTGTTATTTTATGGTTGAAAGATTTTGACCGTCCGAATAATTTTGAATAAAGCATAATTTAGAATTATATGAAAAAATGATCCTGTTCTGACTTATTCTGCGATAAAGGTTTAGTTATTCGAAGTTTTATCTAATAAATAAGATTGAATTGATAATAAAATTAATATATTTAGGATATAAAATAAATAAATTTATTTCCTATAATAAAAAGTTTACAATTGTCCTTAGCGTTCTAACAATTTTGAACAGCACTGTATAGCTCTTGCCCTTGCTCAATCAAGAATAGCTATCAGTCTTTTGGATGGTGACCGCATAGAACGTTCTCAGTTACAATTATCGCTGGTTCTGCTCACACTGAGAATCTATTTGAAATACAAGCAAAAGGTCTGATGAGGCGATTGTCCAACAAATTGCAAACTTATCATTTGGGATGAGTGTACGATGCCAAATAAATCTGCCGTTATCATGTTTGTTTCTCCCATGTCATGTTCTGGAATTAAAACTCCAAGCCATCTTTACATATATGCTCAAAACGGTGAGATCAAAAATGTCGTTTATTCGAAACCTTTAAAGTAGTTATGAATTAGGTATTATTAGTTAGGATCGAGAGTACTAAAAGCTCTTAAGGATTTGTGTGTTAAAACTCGAAAACTATACTATATAAAAGCATATGCGTTTTTCTTTTTCTTTCACATGTATAGAACAGGTAAACGCGTGCGGAGCCACGTGTGCAACTGCTAGTCACCTATAAATTTAACTTTCGTTTCATTGTGAGAAGTTGCATAAAAAATTAAAAATTACCCCGATTTTTTATAATTTGTTTGGTTGATTAGTATTTGTTTGAACATTAGAATATAGAGAATTTAGAGTCAGAATTAGAACAATTTAGCATGCATTTAAATAAAAGAAACAATTGACCGAAACTCATTATAAGCTAAGGATTCAATCCGGATTTTATTTCTTGATATGCTTACATAAAATAAAACACAATAGAGAATCAACAATTTAAAAACTCAATTCGATGACTATTTTGATATCTTGGAGAAAATTATACGATTCAGTAACTTCGGGCCACAGTTTTTTTTTCACTCAAGAAAAATGTTTCTTTTATCTTTTTCTCGTGTTCTCACACTTTTTAGCAATGCACTTGACCTTGCAAAGAAAACAAATGTCTTAGTTTAATTGAAACAGTTACAAACGAATGAACGAGATGTCGACATAATTGTTTTTATAATCCGATCGCGAGCTCTCAGTGGAATTTAAAATGACAGCTCAATCATGCAGAAAAGAATTTTTCCTTTCAAAGTAATTGCATGTAAGGTTTACATTTCAGTTTCGGAGTATAAATACGCCGGAACAAACGGAATCGTTATCACTTGATACAATTCAGCTGATAAATCATCATCAACATGATCTCCCAGGTAAGCTTCTGCAGTACGAAACTGATTCTTTAAAACAACTTTCCTTCAACAACTCTGCTTTATCCGTTTTTTATTTAGTTATTAGACTTTCTTGGGATTCGTTAGATTTCCATTGATAATAATTATATTTATTTTGATAAATATGTAATGTTCTACTTAACTAATAAATTAATTCTTGTTTAAATTAATAAAAAGGCATGAAATGAAACATAAATATTATTGATCTATTTTCTCTGTCAAATTTATTTTACTAAGCATATAATCACTATAAATTTAGGTGCTGAACTATGTTCAGTTAAATGCTTCTTTCTTTCTTTGTTCCGTAAACGTATTTATACATTCTTCTAGAACATTTTAAGATGCTATATCTAAAAAAATTACTGTTACAAAACAATTACCTTGAGGAAAGTGATGTTACCACAATACTTTAAAAAACGTTTACTTCAAATTTGTGTTCCCAATTGCCAATAAAAGAATGAGATCTGAAATAGCGATATTATTCATCTATGATTTTTTTCTTTGCTTCAACTGCAGGTTAAAAACTGATTTTTTTTCAGGAAATAAAATCCTTCTTTAAACATATTATAATGAAACTATTTTTATAAAAGAAACCAGACAAAATACATGGAGTGATTCGCTCATTAGTGACAGAATTTTGGTAGAAATATTAGAAAAGGTATAAATTGATTTAATACAAATAATCTGTTGAATTAATTAGCTAGATTTGCTTCGGTACTTCGAAGCAAACTGATGGAAAATGCATTCATCGGAAACAAAGATAGAGATAAAAATAGTTTGGAAATTTATGATGTTCCTTGAATACAAAATTATTTTTATGTAAATTGACCTACCTAATGACTGTTTCTGGCATAGAAGACAAAAGAGGAATGTTGGAAGAAATCATTGACAAGTTAAAATTTTAACTAAAAATAGATTAAAATATCCATTATAAGGCTGTCAGGCAGTTTAAAATGTGGTTGTTTTAAAAGGAAATAATTTATGATTACTAATTTGTAGTACTGGAAATTAGTTATATATTAAACAACTACATGTATAATATAGTTTCTGGGGTTAAGTATTTCTTCACTTTTGAAGCTTTAATCACGTACTAAACACAAAATTCTTTTTCTTTTTATTAGATTTTCGTCCTAGCTGCTTTGGCAGTAGTTTCATTTGCAAATCTCCATCATGAAGTAAGTATTCAATATCAATATTTTACAAAATAGATTCCTTTCTTTTTTACATAGCAACTGTTTTTGAGAAGTTTTAAGAGATACAATTAGTTAAAAATTTTCGAATTAATTTTAAACCTTTCTACAAACATTGACACGTTTTGAATAGCACAAAAGAAATCTTTTCAAATCAATAGAGAATATTTTTCCATATTTTTATTAGAAAAATATTAGAAATAATATTGAAGAACGCTATTAAGAATTGCTTTCCAATGGTAAATACAATTTATGCTAATCCAAATAATGACTAATGCTTGTGAATTAGAAACTAATCTCTTAAGTAAAGAATAAAAACAATTCTTTATTGACGTTCTTGTCACTAGCAACAATCAATGAAATAAAAAAATGAGCTTTTCTACAGAAAAATAGATTCATCATTTCTCAAACAGTTCAAGCAATTCACAGTGGCAGATTTTAATATTGTAGTTCGGATGAATCAGAGGATTAAGATTCAATTATTTTATTTATAATCTTAAAAAAAGCGTGGAACTATACCAAAAATGTCAAACAAAATATTTTCGAAGGTTTTCCTGTTGTATTGGAGGCAAATTTCAATTTTGTTTAGTTATTAAGTCCCAAATTTAAGCAACACAAATGCTATTTTTGGACAAAATACATAATTTCGAACAATAGTTCGGTGAAGAGGACGGTACTTGATTTGGTACCACCTCTTGCAGTATTTCAAACCATGGTCAGATGACAAGGACGACACTTGATTCGGCGCGACCTCTTGTAACTTCCACGACACATCTGCGTGAGGAGTTTGACCCTCGATGCTAGATTTAGTGTGCATCAAGCCCATATACATGGGCAATGTTTAGTGGAATCAGACTTCGAACCTGGAACCCTCCGCTCCCTATGCCGAAGCATAACCCTCAGACTTTTGTGTCTTACTGGCTTTTAATTTATGGTTTTCTACAATTACACAAAATATTTAATGTCTAAATCAGGATTAGAAATATTAGAAAGGAGTTTTTGGTTTGAAATGAGACGCTTCATCCTGCTACCGTTCATATGATCTCTGAGGACTTCGATGAACGGTTTACATTCTTTTCCTATCATAACTATTGGGTATGCTCTCCAAACAAAGAATATTACAAGGTTTACTCTTAGAGGGTACTACCGGGTAAGAACATTGCATAAATAGAAAAGATACATATCGAAATTAAAGCTCTGAATTTCAGGCAATTCTAATTCAATCTCTAATATTGCACTAAGATAGCTGAAAGAAATAAGGAAATTCATTCAGTTTCAATTGAAATGTTCATTAATTCTTTCTTTTTAGCCCATCCATCACCCCCAACCTTTCAAGTTCGGGTACAGTGTACTGGAACCAAGCTTTTACGGCGAGAGCAGCACCCCGTGAAGAGGTCAGTGGTAAGAACATCAAGGAAGCTATGGATTCACCGGCAGTGAGAGGTCACCGACAGGTCATTATGTGCAGGTCGCGGTTTCGGAGCTAGATTCTCAATGAACCCAGGACTACACTTCAGCCAAAACCCTACTTGCCATTCGTGATCTCTAAATGCTCCCTGGACGTGGGGATATTCTGGAGCTACCAGTTTAGGATATGCTGCGATGGGAGAGCAGGTTGGTTAATGCAGGCCTTGGAGTTCTCTGGAGATCTGGGAGGCTATGGTCTCTGAGGGGATATGGAGGTTGACTCAGGATGCCAGGAGGCAGCTTGAGGGTCTCGGGTGCTGGAGACAGGTCTTGGAGGTGGACTTCTGGTGGTTTTGGGATATATCAAATGGTTACTAGATCAATCTTTATTATTATTTATATTGCTTTAGAAATAAATGTTTTCTTTTTAATTGACTTGTTTATTTATTTTACGGTAGTAAATAAGCTATCATTAATACATAGACGGATGCTCTCTTATATTCACCATTACAAAACAATAAGGTTTCGTAACATTAGAAATGGTTTATACAGCAGAGATAGCATTTCACTTTTAACCCAGTTTACAAGTCAATGTTTCTATCAGACACTGAATTTAGAATTCATTAAAGTAAAAAAAGATTTTAAAATTATAATCAGTAAGCTTGATTTTTTATATGAAATTATGAACAGATCTAAATGAACAGTATTTTAGAAATTCCCAAAATATGCTTTTCTGTTTTAATTTGTACCTTAAATTCTAAAAAAAATTTAAAAACAGTTCAGACTGATTGGTGCATGGTTGAAAATATTCATGTTACTAATAACTTATAAAACAATAATACTAAACGTTTGCTATTCATTTAAGTTCTTCCGTTCATCTTGGGAGATATCATTGTCCACGACTGTTCTGCAGAAAAGAGGAATTTCTCAGTAAGTAATTTCCACTGAAAGGTAAAGAATTGAGAACAATTTCTCTTATAATTTAGAAAGGAATTCTTCGGCTGTTAAAAGTTAATGCTTTAATTTTATTTGATAGAATTCATTTTATCTGTAAATCGAATGGAGATATAAATGTGGATAATATCCCATTTGTACATACAATAAGAATAGTAATTTTAAAATGATTGTTCTTCTAATTAATATTTCAATCTTTAGACAAACTAATCAGAAATATATTCTTAGCAAAGGTAAAATGTACATAGAAGGACAACGAGTTTGTTTAAATTTACAGTTTTGGGATGGCTGGGTTGATGATTTGCATAAATTTTGAGAAACTACCGTCACATCTTCGGCGAAAGAAACTGGTGGTATTTTATTTTAAATATACTGAATAACTAAACCTGTATTGCTGTTGCATGCAAAACTCCTGACTGTAACCAAAACTCCTTCAAGCGGAGGTACTATTACTTTGAGCTGGGACGAAAGGGGATCTCAGGCCACGACCAAAGTTACAAATTGAGTGTTACACGAAAGCGGAGGTGATGGGTCGTGCCTTTGTGGCGCAACTCACATAAATATACAAAATTTAGAACTCTGAGGAAAATTAGAAAAATAATCTCATAAAAGAAAAAAGAAGTTTAAACATTATTCACTTCCCAGGTATCAAGTTATAAGGAATTTCATTTGTACAATCTCAAACTTTTTTATTCATTAAATTCATAATTTTTCAGTTTTATGTAACTGTTGCTTGATTATGAAATTACCCATTTATAATGTTTCCATACCTGTATTCAGTCTGATTATGCTCTTATCATTTTGTATGTCTAGTGCAATCAACTTAATCAAGAGTGACAATGTTCTATTTCAGGAACGTTATAAAATATATAAAAAAGGTACCTTCTATTTTTAATGATTAACATCTTTAAACTAAAAGCATTAGTTGGACAAATTATACAAAAAAAATAATTGAAATCTAACCTGAATCTGAATTTGGTCTGTAACAAATGGTTTGAGCCAAGAAAACACTTAGATTTTTAACCTAGACATTCTTTTCCTTAACAATTTGTTATTTGTACCATATGACAACCATAAAGAAAAAAATAAAGATACTGTTTTAAAATTTTCTAGTATATTCCTTTGAATTTTTTAAAATTTGAAGGGTCTCTTATCCATCTACATTATCTTTAGATTCCTTTCCTGGAAGGGTGCTCCACATCAATTCTGCAATGTCATAGCTTAGTTTCAGCATCTGACTGATAGGTTTTGTCTAATTTCTAATCCACGTATTTGACTTCTCTGTTTTTTTTAAAACATAGCTTTTGCAATCAAATTCATTTTGTGTTGTAAAGGTGCTAGTTAGGATGCGGTGATTTGTCAGTTTAGTGATTTATCTGTGCGTATGAGTAAAGGCATAATTTACTATATGAACATCATTAAATTTGTTGACGAGCCCACATATAGTAGGTTGCACATACAATGCAAAATGTATAGGAATATGATTTCCCAGTTAAGTACTTGAGTAAATTTTTTTCATAATTTTTTAGCATCCAAAATTGCAAAAATCACTTACCGTTTCGGAACAATTACCATAAAATCCCAAGTTTCTGGTGCTACAGGCAGCTTTTCTCATTGCAGTGAGTGTAATTTGTAAGTGGATTCAAAGATTGATATAAGAGATCTGTCTAAATCATTTTAGGCTTCATTTGCATTATGGAGGTGTAGGGACTAAACACAGTATAGGGAGAGACTTTTGGTTTCAATGGTAGAAGTAATGTCCATGGCATGTTTTAAAACACTGTTCTAGTTTAGGTGAGCCAGGAATTACTAGAGTATAAATTTAATTGTACAAAACCTCAGAATGGAACTGACTTATGTTCCGGATTTCCAGGGAATTGGATTATCCGGCAGAAATTCGATAAAGCCACTATGATGGCAGAATTAGGACCTACTTGATAACGCTAGAGTATTAACTTTTGGGTGCTTTCTCCATTTTGGAAAGGCAGTCCCTCAGTGGCAATCAAGTTGAGGGTAAAACAAGACTCATATCTGAGTTTGTTTCTATAATTTACTGATATCATTTCGTAGGGTCCAATTCAAGCATTTCTTTTAAGTTAAATTTTAAACATTGTGTTTTAGATGTAACTATTATTTTCTCATCATTGTAAAGTTTTTCAAACAAATTAAAATATAAGAATGTTCCAGTTCCAGGGTTTTACTGTATTTATTTTGAGATTAATTGAAAATTAGCGATTTCCGGTGCGGATGTAAATGTGAAAGCAGGAAACTGTTTCTTTACAAAACGCCAAGTAGATTGAATGAAATTTCAAGTCATTCATCTTTATTCTATAACACAATTTATTAAAGATGTTTGTAAAAGACTAAAGCAATACCTATTAAGTGGAAGAAAATGTTGCTCTTCAAGATCGCTTCTCATACTTTCAGAGATGTCTATCCTCTTGATATATTTTCAATAATGAAATAAAAGAGCAGATCTACAGTAAACCACAAAATATAAATTAAATCACCAGCAAACCATAATAAATGTGCAGACCATGTAGCATGGCACCATAACTTAATTGTTTTTTTTTGTCATGGTTTATGTCAAACTTGTTCAAAAAATTGTTTTTCTACATTTTGATGTTATCAAGTGAGTTTAAAACATCTGTAATTATTATGCTACTATTATACAAATATAACGAAATAATGAAACATACCGTCTGAGAGTCAATTGTTTCTCTAAGGAACAAAATTAGAAGCTTAAACTTACAACCAAATAGTTATAATAATAATTCTACTAATATAAATATAATAATACAATAATAATAATAATGGGTACTAAATTCAAACAAACAAATTATAAGAACAAAGGTAGAGATAAAAAAATTCAGACCTTTTAGTACGACAAAGTGTTCTTCCAAAAATTTATTTCATTAAATTTATGTGTTGATATTTATCCTTTGAGGAAAGGGCTAATGCACCTGTCTGTACCAATGCTCGTAGAGTTCAACGATGCGACCGTCTCGAAGATTGATATTATGTGAAAATATATCATTCATTTTTTAAAATTTATATAAGTATAATTATATTATTGATATTTTTTTTGTAAAGATGATAATTCTTTTCTAATAATTTAAAATTTCAATATTCAACGTTTTTAATAAATAATTCAAGATTACCCATAAATTTTCTTTCCTGGTTAATTATTTTATGGACTGAGTCGTTTGTGAATTCTTACACTTTGTATTTACTTTTTGCGGTATACTTACAGCTTTTCCTGTATATGTTTTCTTTGTTTTCTTCAATGAAAGTTAAAGTTTTCCATGTTTGACGTCTTTTAATACAGCTTTGTCAATCATTAGTTCCGCAGTATATCCGGATAGGAAGCTCTCACATTTAGTTCTAGGATAATTTAAAGTTTTTCGTAATTCTAGAAATTGATGTATTATTTAAATTTTTTAAATATACATAAATCTGAAAGAGCAGTTGTACTAAAAATATAGTTCCAATGAAAATGTTGCATCTTAATCTTATTCCCAGATTTTGCCTTGTACTTCTCCACTATTTTATTTTCTATGAGGAAAAACTTCAGACACTCTGAAAAAATAACTGGATCAGAAATTTCACATTTCATATGGAAGATTGAGACCTAGATATGTCATGAATTTGTCTCTACACGAATTCACCACCCTATTACAAGACATCATAAATAAAACTTGTGAGTCAATCTGTACAACCCTCAATTCGCCAATTACAATCCTTGCTTCTGTTCGTATGTTGACATGAACAGCTGAGTGCTTAGCTTCTTTAGTATAGATATACTTATATTTCTAATACTCCTTATCAATTTTCACGGTCTTATCTTTGACGCTCTAGACCAAATACGCCGTTTACCTCATTGGTCTACATTGAAATACACAAGGCAGACCTTTGCATTGGTTTCCTGCCTTTGCTACTAAAACCAGTGCTATTAAAATGTTAAAATTGTCATTCATCAGTGCTGGAACATGTCCTTGGGTCTTCAGGAAAATGCCTTTTGTGACCATTTGCCTTAATTTTTCTGCAAAACAGAACAAGGTTTGTGAAATTCCCAGGCTTATTTAAACCATTAAATTCTTGCTTGAAATATATTTTTCTACCAAATATTTCAATTTTTTGTACATGTATAGATTATTTAAGATATGTGAAGGAAACTTGGTTTGGTTTAGATTTGAATATAAAAAAAATACAGAAGAAAACAGAAGAGGTAAATAGCGATAATACACCTTTTGCATATGCTTGTAACATCATTAATTCATAAAACAATTATCCATAATTAACTATGATACAGAATCAAACAATGAAATTCACTCTTTAATAAATTAAAACACATTGAAAATAAGTGCAATTGGAGAAATGGAGATAAATTCGAATGTGAACGTTTCCGGGCCGCCGCCATCGGGTTCTAATATGGGATACATTTTCCGTCAAGGGAAGAGACTAGGTCAAAGTCTTCCCTCCTGGCAGTCACCAGGTTTATCCAATAGCTGCAATGAGGAAGAGCCTGCTTGAAAAGTAAGCTTAATAAAGTTTTTTTAATCCAATGAAGAATGGGTCAGTAAACATCTCTTGCCCTCTGCCGATGTAGGCAGATGACGCTTTCTAGAAACCTTGCCAGAGCCGAAGAGTGGATCAAACCAACATATCTGACTCCATCTATATGAAGAAAAGAGTGAACCAAATTACAGAGGTTAAAAGCTCTTCAGTCCTTTTTTTAAACTAAAATTAATAATTGGTAACTTTAAGAATTCTTGGGTATGCGTTATCTTTTAAATTATTATTTGTAATTTATCTAAAGCTTTGACCAAAGAGTTGAATGGTTATTACAAATGACATTTTTTTATTGCAGTAATTTAGAAAAAGGATTTTTTATTATTACAAAAATTGAGATTGAAAGTACAAAAGTACAATAGCTTTTGAGGAATTAAATTCTTTTCTTTTATCATAATTCCAATAGAATGCAGATCCTGTTTCAATCACCAGATCAAAGGTGCATTTGTTATTTCATTGACAGATTTTGTTAAGCTCTTCTCGATAGCAATTATATGGAGTTAAAATTATTAAAATTAAACACTGTTAAGTCACCGTCAATGAATCAAACATAAATAAGTTCATTTCTTAATCAGTTCTCTCTCAGACAGAGTGAAGAAATATATTAGTCAAGTACACTAGAAAACAGCAACCCATAGGAATGCCTAAGACTGTTCAATAGATATTTTCATTAAAGAGATAATTTTCACAAATATTAACTTGTTATTTCTAACGCCATTTGTTTTCATCTCTATTATGTCACTATTGGGTTTAGTTTAGTTATATTTTCATTTTAGTTTTGAAACAACACAGGGTCTATTTTGAGACGGATGACATGTAATTATAGGTCAGATGACAGGGGAACAGGTCACCTTCTCTCTTCCTAGATTCCACTTATCTGGATTTGACGGGCACTTAGGTTCTACTTGCCTTATATGGGGTGGGTATTTGAACAGATCAGGTTCGAACCTAAAGAAACCCAGTGGCCAGGAGACCTTACCACTAAAGCTATTGCCGTCAATAAATATAGTAAACAATTCGGTGGAATTAAATAAACTGTATTTCTCTCTAACATTAGAAACTGGAAATAAAAAAACACTACTTCTATCACTTTTCTTTAAATATGCAAGATTACATTACCGGAGGCAAAGGAAAAGGCTGATAAATGTACAGTAATTTACTTGATAATGGAAGGTAAGTTGAAGAAGAGATTGGAAAAAACACGGAGTCAGCAAAATTAGCATGTTCCATTTAGTTTATCTCTTTTTTGTATTTTTTGGTAACTCTCAGATTGAGGGATATTTTAGGTGATAAAGTTTCTTCTTTTCCTGGCTGGTATTTTCCAATTGCATCAATTTACTACACACAATTCCATAAATATGTTTACCAATCATGCATGCTGTCTTACATCTATACGGGATGTCCACTCTAGTCAGCAGCTATCTATTTCTAAACCGTTAGAGATACAGTATATGATCAAAACCAGACACTTTCAAATTTTCTGGGAATTCTTTGAAAATCTCGTGAGCAACGGTCCTTACTTCATTCCACCGTATTATAAATAAACGAGACTCCACACTTTTACATTGAAGATTCGATCCTACTTGAGACTATTTAAGGGATCAAGCCAAGAGAGTGTTGAAGAAAATTAGGCTCATCCCGTTTCTGACTGATAATGATTTGCAACTCACCATCTATTGGCTTTATTTACAAGGTAATACTTATATGCATTTTCAGTAAAAAAGCACGCATTTTTGGAAGATATAAGGTTTTTTTTAAAAAAAAATCAAATTTTTCCTTATATTTTTTTTTCTTATAACAAACAGAGATATGAAGTATACAGAAACTTACAAAATTCATTATTATTATATTTACAGAGGCATTTATCAAACTTTCCATCACTTAAATTTTAGGAAAATATAAACATTGGTAGTAATTAATTTTAACTGCATGTATAAAGTCGTATAGTTTTCTTTTAAAATTTCAAAATTAGATATTTAGAGCAGCTTATATAAAAATTCCAGTTGAATACTCTTAAGATTCAGAAGGTTATAGACATCAGGATGAATTTCCATTTAATCTAAGAGAAGCTAAAATGATGAAAGTTTTCCTCAAAATCGATATTATTTTTTTTATACCTGAATCTTCGATAAAAAAATTGAATATTCTGAATACTCATACCCTTACTCTATGGGTAATTTAAATTTCATTCAATTAGCCAATTCAAATTCTATTAAAGTAGAACTGTAATTTATAGTAGAAACTGATGGAATTTTTTTCACTTAATGGTTACAGCAATCAACATCCGGTAAGCTTGTCATACCATCAGTAATTTATTTTTCATCCCAAGATCTGTACAATCTAATGGTTATATCAAGCTAAAATTGTAAAAGTTTTGTAAATTAGAATTGACAACTTTGACATTTGAAAGAGCCTAAATGAAAATATATACATATATTGAAAATGATTTTTCCAATTTCTACAGACTTTAAAAGTTGATTAAAGGTTCTAAACATTCTAATCACATTGAAACGAAAGAAAGAATTTTTATAATTAGCTCAATTTTATTTCTTTTAAATGTTTCATTAAGTTCTCAGGAAATTCAGATTAATATCTCAGTGATTTTCAGTTATTTTCTATGGAACAGGTCATTCTCATATGTTCCACACAGATGATATGCTTTCTCATAATCTTTGAGATGTAATTTTGGTTTGCAGCGGACTGAAATGCAAACTTTCTGCAAATTTGTCACGACAAGTGTATTACCAGTGTAGAACAAACTTGCAGTTAGCACAAACCTCAAGTCACCATGGGACGAACTTACGGCCATTTGCAAATCATGTAAAAAAACAGAGTACGAACACAACCAGGATAGAACCCACCACCGGTCCAGGCTGACAACAAACTCTGGGAGAAAAGATGAATTTCGCTCATACATGCATTTATCGTTTCCCATTCAATTCAACCGATTTATTTTAAACTATTCTCTTGATTTCATTAATTTTTTGGGTTGAGAATATGATTTGAACAAGAAGATTTCGCTAATAACTACATTTTAGCTAGTTAAGATAGTATAAAATTAAGTTCAAAAGTAATTACTTTTAAAATGGGACAAAATGTCTAAATTGTATTTTTCAAAACATTGACTGTTTTTAGGTATGTTTGTTTATAAACGTTAAAATTTCAACGTAAGAAAAGGCGATATAGTTTTCTTGCAAGTTGCAGGTGTTAGTAAAAGATGGAAAATGCTTCAAAAATTTTTTATATAAAAGTTAGTTTTTTACAAATTATCTCATTGTTGATTTATTGAATTAACGGAAAGAGGACGGTCGATGCTATGACAAAATCGGATGTTTTAAAACAGAGACAAAGATAATTATCTCTTTGTGCTCTCTCTTTACATGGAAAGCTTGTTTGCAAATTTGCTGCAAGTTTGATTTACACGCAGGGGGGGGGGGGTGGCATAGTTATGCAGCAGGCTTGCTCCAAGTTCAAGAAGTTTGGGGGGGCGTCAAATTTTACTTGTGACAGGGTATCAGTCAAAATCAAAACTTGCTGCAAACTTACGTGCTATCTGGGTTTACTACTTTATTTTTATTATACGTATGTCATTTCTGACTTGCCAATCTTTATTACATTTACAGCACAAAACGAACATCATTCAATTTGGTGTCAGATAAGTTTGCTTATTTTCATTGACTTGAAACTAATATTACATTTCAAATTGATTTATTGTGTTTCAGCCTTTTCATTTTGAAAAAGCATGAAAGAATTCTCAGAAAGTTGAATATAAATTACAAAAAATGATATCAAATTATGTCCGATTTCTAGAAATTACTTTCAAAATTAATATTTATATCAGCTTTTCTTATTTTTTCATTGAGACACTTTGACTTCATAATCTAAATGGAAGTTTCATCTGGGAATTTTATTTTTTTGAGAATTTGAATTTACAACAAAATCTGTTTTCAGAGTAACTTGTGAAAAAATAAAAACAAAATTAAATCAAACCTTCTTCATTCAAACGTTTATCTATGAAAAACAAGAAAATAAAGACATGGCATCAGTGGCTTTGGTAAGAATATTATGATCTTTTTTAAACAAAGAGACATTTTCGAAATAACATTTTGAAAGAAGTTACTTCTTTTCACTTCATGACTTATTCCATCTGTCATAACACATTACACGAAACTCTAGGTACTAAAAGCATGCTCTCAGAATCAAACTATTCAAATTATTAAGAATTTGTTGCTCTAATTTCTAACTTTTATCAGGTTTGTTAAATTCCTTCATTTTGAGAGATCATTCCGAACTAGTAAAAGTGGACATCCATAATTAAATGCGTAGACAACCAACATCAGTATTGGAGACAATTCTTTTGAAGCTTTTCAAACCACATCAACTTGGAAAAAATATTTAGACCAAGAAAGGAGCTGTTAGGTGGTGGAATGCTCAACGTGCAACTTGTTGACATTTTTTCAAGGTGGGAGGCTCTCCTTACCACGCCAGCTCAGTCTAATGTGATGAAAACGTGTTAACAAATTTTGGAACCAGTACATCCCTCTCTGGATTATTCTTTCTCTCCGTAACTCGGAGATAAAATTCCTCACAACTGCTTTGTGTCATTCTTATTATTCCTCTAATTCATTTCTAACTTTCTTCATAACTTATCATCTAATTTTTGGTTAGCAATACACATTTGTTACAATGACAGAGATTTATTTATCAATGAAATATACATTTCAGTATCGCCGTTTGTACGTTGGCAGACTATTTTTAATCAAGGAAAGTTAAGAAGTTCTTCTAGATACATTAAGCATACCCCAAACGGTCTATGAATTCATTTCAATAAAATTTCAAACATTTTCGTTACTATGTTTTAGCATTGTTCGCATTTTGCTGTATTTCTTGTAGCTTTTTCAAACTTACGTTTCAAATAATCTAAATTTTGAGTCCTCAGGTATAAACACGAGAACAGAAAATATCAAGATATGATTGTAACTTTGGGTGGATACATACATTTACAATGTGTTCTTTAGGTTCCTTTGCATCACAGCGTTGTACTGTCAATAATAGAGTCTCAGTATGTGCCCCTCTCAGTTTAATACTAGATTAAAGAAACATGATTTCAATGTGTTAACTTAAAGGCTTCAGTACTAGTAGTTATAACGGCTGAAAATATTCAACTTTGAAACAAACATTATCAGCATTGTTTTTTTTTTTGATCCTTTTGAGTTGTTCTCTAAAATACATTACGGTGCTGGCTCTATCATTAAAATATCCTCCCTTTTAATAGTAGAGTATATATGCATGTTTTATCAGGAGATGTCGTCATTTATTCTCTTATATTTCTAATCCACAGTTCTAAGAATTGACTATTCAGCAAATAGAGAGCAGCTGGATTTTTTGATTGAAGAATCATCAACATATTGAGCCGAGGGAAAAGCTGCTTTTCTTTCTCGACAGACTGGAGAAAATAGCAATTTTCCACTATCTGGGTAGATAGTTTGATTTGAAAAGGGTCTTTTTGGTTGTCCATTACTAGGGAGCTTTCTTTTTTCCTTATGGATTACTTATTTTAAAATTTGATCAAATTAAAAATGAGAAGAAATCTATGACAGTTCAAGGTGGAAGAACACTTCTAAAAGACTTGAAGAGGAGGTAAGTCAAACTTGATTTAATTAAGGCAAGGTGTGATAAATTTGCACAAATGTCTCACAAAAACAAATATATTGAAAAACAAATTATTCATGCAAAAGAATGACGATCGTCGTATCGTACGGCATTTCAGACTGAGAACCCCATGTGGACTGTTTTATTCATTGTATCACATTGATTAAAACAACACTACTTTACCATTGTAAAGCTTTTCTTGGTGGAACTATATACTATATCTCAAAGATTTAGAAATTAATACCTTTGGGGCACATTCGATGAGCACCCTCTTTTCAAAATTCATAAAAATGGAACTGTGAAACGAGGTTTTTTCCTTACTTTTTTACATGTGAGTCTAATGAAAAAACGCTACAGAGCATCCTACTTTAGAAACAGTTTTTTTTGCATCAAATATGTAGTCTAATAGTTGCTAGGGAAATAATCAAAGTTCGCCTAAAAAAGTGTACGTAAATGTATTAGAATTAATATTTAGAGGCCTGAAATGAAAAATATTTATAATTCTTCCAAGTTTTCAGTTTTAGAATTAAGAGATTAAATTTTCTGAAAATTCTACCTGGGTTCAAGTATCGCGAGGAAGATATTGACATTAATTAAGATCAATTCATATTTACAGTTTTATTATGATTTCACGGGGAAATTCAAATTATTTCAGTAATTTTCAATTGGCTTTTATATAGTGATTTGTCTGTGATACCCAGAAAAGAATCTCCTCTCTTATTCAATTTAGATCAGCTGCCAGCTGGGGCTATTATTACTTTCCAGGCAAACGCAGGAACATGAGTAATTGGGTGTTAGATAATTTTGCGTTTCATTTTCTCTAGTTTAGTAATATTGAAACAATTCGTCCATTTATGTGTTGATTTTTTTGTTTTTTGAGTAGTATACACCCAGAATTAGAAACTTGAATAGAATTTTTATATATCAAATTGTACGTCTTTTGAAAGTTACTTTTAATTATTTATCTATCTTTTAATTTTTTCATTGGGATACACCTATTTCGCCTTTGGTGTTCATCTCTAGAATTGCTTGTGGTAAAATTTGATTTTAAAATTATCGTCAAATTAAGCAGAATTATTGTGAAAATAGAATTAAAATTAAATACAGAAACTTCTCCATTCAAGCGCAGAAAATATTGTGACATCAGCTTCAGTCAAATGTTTATGAACACTAAAATTTGTATGGTATTTCCTAACAACAAAAATTTTATCGGCAAATTTCTCATTTTGAGGAATGATCATCCTTAATAGGATGTCAATTAGAATTCACCAAATGAAACAACTCAGTGTTGGCGTTCTAGGGAACTTTCGGAACCACCTAAAACTGAAGAAATTTAACTCAAGAAGAGAGTTAAATAAAGGTTTTGGAAAAACTGTACTTAACATTACAATATTGAGGCGGTGACCTCTCGGTGGTTGGGACTCTGATATCAGGCCAGAATACAATGACACCTTCGTACAACTACAGAAAGAAAATATTAAATTTAGAATAATGATACTATATTTGGGTGCCTAATAGACCATTAACTCAGACAATCTGAAAATGTCATTTCAGATTGTTTGGTCTTATTATTCCTCTAATTCGTGTTCCTTTCTTATTATATCTTATTTTGTTTGTATGGCCCATTCCCAATGACAGTGATTTTAAACTATCATTTGAAATATATATTTACTGCCACCAATTTGTGAGCTTTATTTGCAAACTATTTTGGACAAACAGGAAAATCTAAAAGGTTCTTATATAGATATGCAGCCCAAACAGTTCATTTCAATAAAAAATTTCAAACCGTTTCATTTACTATGGCTTTTGCTCGTTGAGCAATACATGTA
>BGPR01019643.1:5728-28938 GCA_013235015.1 Araneus ventricosus
AAGAGGCAGACAGTCCATCCTTTGCCGGATATGGTCCAAAATTACACAGATCTACAATATTTGTGCAAAGACCGGATACTAAAATTTACATATCTAGCCTGTTGCGTTTTTGAGTTACGACATTTACATTCGCAAGAATAGACAGATTGACAAACAGTCAACCCTTTCACCAAATTTTGATCTAATATTCCAGTTATAAACCATTTGTCGAATTTTTGAGATATCTTTTTCATAGATAGACAGATAATAATTCCAAAAAGTGGATTCTTCCGACTGAGAGAGGTCTAAAATGTGGAGATTCACCAAAATCTCATGGTCTAATTTTTTTACCACTACAAAACTTTTTCTTTGTGTACTTCGGAAATGAGAAAGTACAATAGTGCATGTTTCTAGAGCTCTGCTATGGATCAGGATGTAAAATGAATCGGAAAAATTCTCACGGAGTTTTCTAATTTCATATTCTTTAATATTTGTATGCAGGCGCGTATTAAAGGCTAGGTGCACCAGCAGCGCGTATGGGGCCCCTTGCCCAAAGGGGCCCCCGAAATGAGGCTGTATTTTTTTTAATATCGCAATAGATAATTTCCCTCTAAAAACCTGTTCGAACACCCGATTTTAACTTAGCTGGTCCACGTTTTATCATCGCAATCAGAGTGCCTGAACAGAGGAAATCTCGTTAATAGTAGTTGGGTACTGCGCACATACATCCCGCATTTTCTCAAAGTTCTAATTGCAGGTAAGGTTCTCTTTCGGTTTCCCAGAGAAAATGCTGAGCAAAACTGCCGTTGATTACATTTACAGCATCATGGGAGGTCTAAGTGCAATACCCGACAGCTATCAATATACCTCATGCTACGGAAATTTGCCGGTAATGACTTATCTCACACAAATTGGATGTGCACTCCAACCAGACTTAAACATATGTAAAAGTTTAGTCCAGATAGTAGTCCAGATTACCAGAGGAGGCCGCGGTGGCCTAGTGGTAAGGTCTCGGCTGTGCGGCCGGAGGGTTCCAGGTTCGAAACTCGATTCCACTGAAGATCCACCGTGCATGGGGCCTTTTGCACGCTAAATCATACGTAGTGGCCAAAAGTCCTCTCGTTGGTGTGGCGTGGAAGTTTGGAGAGAGGGTGCCAGCTCAGGCGTCGTCCTCGTCATCTGACCGCGGTTCAAAATTACAAGGTCCGTCCCAAAATAGCCCTCGTGTTGCTTCAAAACGGGACGTTAATATAACTAAACTAAACTAAACCAGATGACCAGATACTCAATTTCCCAGGCTTGAGAAAGAACCCATTCAGTACAAAGAAAGCATCTTCGCAGGAAGGTGTTTCAATGATTAGAGTGATCGATGTGCTTTTCTTTTCAATGAATATCTGTAGTCATTAGTAGCAATAGATCAGTTCAGTAGATAAGACCCTTGTTCCCCTTTAGTCAGTCAACTACTTGAGGGGAATGAATATCCATAGTTCCTTTGCTTCCCATTCACACTTCTGTTCAACACCTTTTAAGTATCATTTGTGAATATCCATCATCGTTTAAAACCGCTTTTTATTATCACAATCAGGGTGCTTGAACAGAAGAAATCTCGTTAAAGATTTAAATATCCCGATGCATCCAGATCTCGTAAACATGGGAAAGTTTACTGTATTTTTGAAGCTTACATGCACCTTCAAAGCAGTTCGTACAGCTGTCAGACGACGAGAAAACCCCAAGGCAGAATTTTTGTCAGATTTCATTATGAAGATTGTGGTGTCATTACATTAGTTTTTTTAAAAGAATTCTTTTTCTACTGAGGAAAAAATTTATATAGAATTTTATTTTATTTATAATTAGTTTATAAAGAGTCACAGTGGTTTCCCTTTGATTTATTTAGTTTTGTTATATTCACATCCCGTTTTGAAGCAAAACGAGGACTCTTTTGGGACGGACCTCGTAATTTTGAACCTCGGTCAGATGACGAGGGCGACACCTGAGCTGGCACTCCCCTCTCCAAATTTGGTATCAATCTTCTATTTCGCTGAAAGTACTTTGAAGAATATTTTTAGACGTCCCTCTTTTTTTTTGCGTTTTTCAAATGCGTTCCTACCATTTAAAGCCTCCAAATTTTTAACGATTAAAAAAAGGGAAAGATAAAAGGATTTATAATAGACCCGTTATCTTTCAAGATAAGAACCCAGAAGAAGAGAAAAGGTGCATAGATTTATTATTTATTTTATTTATTTATTATTTTATTTATTTATTTTATATTAACATTTCTGTTATAGATTTAAATATTACATTTCTTGTTTTTGTCATTCTTGCTGTATCATATTTCAGTATTTAGAATCAAGTTAACTATCATTTTGGGATTTATAACTGGCCAAATGTTGCGCAGCATACAATAGTTATTTATTTGATAGCTATATTTAAAGTGATTTTGGAAGAAAAAAACGAATTATTTTTACTTTTAGATAATGAATCCTAAGTTATTTCGATAATACTTCATGTGAATATTTATGAACACGAGTTTCAGATAAAAATTTAAAATTACTGAATATCGAGCGTATTAATTATTGGCAAAGATTAATTAAAATCGGGTAATTAAAATCAAATAATAGAGTAATTATAAAGCAATTGTTACTATCAAAAATATAGTTACTGTGATTTAAAATTTGCGAAATTAGCTTATTTTAAATCATCGTAAATGGCAAGTTGAAATTTTCACAAGTACATACGCGTTATACTTTTAGATGGCCCCCAAAGAACTTCAGCGCCTGGGACCCCCAACAAACTTAATACGCGCCCCTGTTGGTATGTAAATATAGTTAAGAAAACTATCTTGGCTTAAAAAATTCCATTAAAATTTTTTATAAATAACTTTTTTAAATGGAATCATTTCACGTGACTTTGACATCACGTAATAAACTTACAAGTGGGTGTTATTCAGTGGTGTAGTCGTAAATTAAGCAGTGCCGGAACGCTCTGACCTGGTGATATTTTTTTTGGTGGAGGTGGGGAAATGAAGAGAGTGAAGGGGTAGGGGATTATTTCATAATAGATTACATTTGAAATTTATAATTATTTTATCTAGGTAGTGAAATTGTGAAAAAATAAAACTCTAACACTTTACAGTTATTATTTTGTTTTTGATCAAATATTAAAACAATGCGTACTGTAGTAAAAAGCTCGAATACAATAAACACGTTAAAGAATATTTTTTAAAATTTAGGTTGATTTCAAGTTATACTAAAATTAAGTAATAATTAAGTAAGTAAATTAAGTAATAAAATCATGGCATTGATAAATAATATAGAAAATATCATGAGTTTTTGGAATCGAAACATAAAATACAATTAAATGTTTGCAGCCTGAATGCTTTCAATCCCTTCTCGCCACCACTTGCAGCTTTATCACTTTTATAAATTTAAATAATTATCATATTTTCGAGGATAAGGATTAGACAAAGATCAAGTCTTACAATTTTTTTCTTATTTATTTCTCGTAAAAAAAAAATCAGTGCCGGAACGGCGTTCCAGCGAGTTAAAAAATTAGAAAGCAGTGTCGGGACGTCCTTCCCAGTGCTTTCCAGCTCCACTACACCCCTGGTGTTATTTAACATCTTGCTGTACGATATCGAAAGCTGTGAGGTAACGGCATTTTCTTTTTCCACCTTCAAAAAACACAAATGATTCCTCAATCAAACAGGCTCAGTACATTTGACGCATTCCAAGTCTGCATGAGTTGACTCCATCGAATTTTCTTTTGGTTATAATTAATTAATACTTCACTCCCTTATTTATTTTTCAACTTTGGAAGGGGAGCAGCAAAATTTTTCCGACGGTAAAGGGGTCATGAAATTTTTTTTCCATTCGAAAAGGGACTTCCCTACTAGGAATTTTTATTCACTCTATATATTTGTTCGTGACTCCAAGCCCACATGCATGCATGTACTAAATAACTGAAATATCAATTATTAATAAATATAGAATAATTTATTTCTAAATAATATAATTCTCTTTTATTCTTTTTTCTAAATAAGTGAAATATCAATTATTAATAAATATAGAATAATTTATTTCTAAATAATATAATTCTCTTTTATTCTTTTTTCTAAATAACTGAAATATCAGTTATTAAAAATATAGAATAATTTATTTCAGCTGACTGGTAAGTTCTCACGTTTTAAGTTTTTGGATTTTAGATGGCATTTTTTCTTGATTTTGCTCCGTGATTGTGGAGAATCTGACAGATACAGTTGCTGTTAAAGTTTTCCACATCAGTGGAAAATTGAAAGCGCAGTATCAGTTTCTAAATACCACGCTTGAAAATTTTCTGTCTTGAAACAGATATTTAGATCGGTTTTTCATTGATTGAAAAGCTGACTATTTAATTGCCTCTGAAATGCTGTGTAAGCTTACGCTTCGCACTTTTAGATTCTTTGTTTTTTCCGTAATTTAAATATTCAATCGTGTCTGAACGCTAATTCTCCTATTTCGACTTCTCATTTAGTCGGGCAATCTCCGAACTCAATACTGTGGCAGAATGTCTATTCTCCTGACTGTCGCAGCAACTCCTTCTATATTGGTCTGTCCACTTTCAGTAAACATGGCGAGGAACATTTTTACATGAGCTCAATATCAGATAACATATATTTAGCTGAACTGTCCCATCTGGTCCTGTGCATTCAAAAGAAAATTGATTAAGTACCCAATCACTACATGTTCAGAATTACGAAACCGAATCCTCATCAGCCTGCAGAGTTATCTGAAAACTGGAATTTAAACTGTGTGGAAACAAATAATTTAACTTCATTACATTAATTTTTCAATACAGGGTGGTCATAATTTATTGGACCCGTTTCAAAAATTAATAAAAGGAAACATTAATAATGTTACAACTGCGTTTTTTTAATGAGAGAGCAAATAAAAAAGTGTTTTTCAGATATGTGGCGTACCATTACGGCATTCTAAATTTCCTACAGCAATCCATACGCAATGGTTACCGATCAGCAGAAGCAGATGCGATTTCTCTGGTTTCCGTGTTTAGTTCTTCTTGAATATCTCACAAACTATTCAGTTTTCTAATTACAATTGATTTAACAAATTAAAGAGCGTAAAATTCTCTACAAATATATGCTTTTATTTTTTTCTAGCTTTAATAGAATCGCAGATAATGGCTCTCAAAAATGGGAGACGTCCAATAATTTACGAACACCTAGACCGCAGTAACGGCGCGTTACCTATCTGAAAAAAAAACTTCTGAAAATGATCTCTCATTTTTAAAAAACCGTAGATGTAACATTATTAGTTCTTTTTTTATTAATTTTTGAAATGGGTCTCATAATTTATGATCACCCTGTACTTTTAGAAATGAGGCAATCAACAGTTTAAATTGTTTCTTGTCTTTTTTTCCTTTGTTTCAGTTAAATATTTAATACACTCTCCCGTTAAAAAAAACCGCGACAGCATAAATAGTAACTAGCGTGTTAGTAATATGAATGTGCTTGTCAGAAGCATCCAAGGATAGAAGGCTTGAAGCTAATAACAAAAAGTTAGTAATGCTCGATAAAACATTCATGCAGCAACGAGTTACTGATAGTGGATACTGAGAGAGAGAAAAAAAAAAGCAAATCGTTGGAATTACCACTCGAGATTCTCCTGGCAAAGGAAGCTCGGAACACAATATTAGTCGATCCAAAAATAACTCAATCAAGAAACAGCGCGTGAAAAGTAGAACACGATAAAGTACAGGAAGGAATTCATGGAAACAATCTCATCGAATATTCAGTCCTTTCGATATCGAAGGAGCTCTGTTTCCCAGTGGACGAAATGAGCAGGCTGGCTCTTTCTATCGTAAATGGTCCGACGAATTTCGTTTCATACAATTTCGGTTAGAAAACATTTCAGCCTAGAAGATCGTTAAGTTTCAATTTTCGAACAGTTAATACCCATCTAATTTAATTCAATGCAAAATCAATATCTTATATGAAAGTGTGCTGCGATCTATTTGATTAAAACGTGACTTGTATATAATAGATATGATAATCAAACAATGGTTCAACATTTCCATCTTCAACTAATTGAGACATTTAAAAAAATATATTGGGAACAAAGAGAACGAAAAGAATTAATCAAAAAATTATTTGTTTTCGCTCCTATTTTGCCCGTACGGCATGATGTTTGAAACTGAAGATACTAATGAAATAAGAAGTGTGAGATAATAACCCTTTGTACTCGGAAAAGTAATTAGATGCATAATTATTCACCGAATATCAGGGCATATGATCAAGTTAATTGATTATTTTTAGAAAAATTAATCTGCGACTTGTTACAACTAAGGAGGTGTTATTTTAACTATCGAAGTCAAGAAACGTCAATGATGCGCAGTCTAGAAAGATGCCTAAAAGTCGACATCCGAGTGCAAAGTATTAAAATAGACGAATGTGTCTTAAAACTAACTAGTAGTTGCTAATCTTACATTTAACATTGCATTTGATTTTTTATTTGATATTCTGACTGAACAGTAAATGTTTATTCTTCCTTTCAGAATTCCATCCGCCACAACTTATCGCTCAATAAATGTTTCATCAAGATCCCCAGGAGTAAAGATGAGCCTGGAAAAGGCGGCTTCTGGCGACTCGACCCACAGTACGCCGAATCGCTGGTCGACGGTATCTTCAAGAAGAGGAGACCTGCCCAGCGGCAGGCTGGTAACGGGAATGCCAAGAAATCTCGGCGAGACACCGCCACGACTACTCCTAAACTGAAAGGACAGTCAGATACCCTCACCAGAGTCCTAGAGACGTTCCAACAAGACACTCCGCCCAGCTCTGCCGGGTCGCTTGTTTCTCACACCGAGGTGGAAATGCTGGCAGATCTGAAACCTTTACAAACTCAAGAACTGTTCGCCTACACCACTAACAGCCTGTGCGATTTTCAGACCGACCGCCTTCTGATTCCCTCTTCACAATCCGTCCACACCAAATTGCAACCATCTCCGTCCATCTCGGATCAAAATGATGAAGTACTTCAAGTTCTGGAACCCATCCCCCACGTCAGTATGGTCAATGGTGGTTTGCGCGTCGGCCATCACACCACCATCAACGATCATAATGCTACCACCACCAACAATAATAACGATGTCTGTTGGAATGACGTCCTTGGAGATCAAGACTTAGAGCTTGAGAATCTCTATAAATATAGACCAGAAGATTCGATTTCTTCAGTTGTGAACACAGCCTTGGCACTGAACGACGACCTGTTTAGCTCGGATGGCAGCAGTTCGGACCTGCCAACGGAACTGGATCTGGTGTCGACCGATCAGCTTGATATGAGTGCTACCGCTGGTCAAGCCATCCCGACCACAACGGACTGGTGGGGTTTCCAGCACCCATCTCTAGACGTCACTCTTACACCTCTGCTCAGTATTTCTGTACCTTTCAATGGCAACGGCGCACCAACCGTTGCCAATCTTGGCGGGAACTGCAACAACAACTTCAACAATAACTATGTCCAGAATGCGACCTCCTACGTGTTAGACAGGCCCGCTCAACCTCAAGATCCTCTCCAAAACCAACCATGGGCTGAGTGCAAGGCAGCTTTAGAGGCGGTTGCCTTTGATCTCGATGACCTAGGAGATCTGGATCCAGTCCACGTGTATTAAGACAGAGCGTCGTTCTCCCTAGTATTATGAACTGTTCCGTAAACTTCTTGCTTTAAGAATGCTGGGATTTCTATCCACAATCAATGAATCTCTTTTGAACATCTTAGATACTTTTGACAATCATTACTGACCGAGATCAATTTTTAGTTTTAAAAAATTCTGTACGCTCGAAAATCTTACTAATGCCCATGAAAAGTGGTACACGTACCCATGATATTTGAGTAACATTTAGCGAAACTCGAAAAAAATAATAATTACAGTTGCTGTGTTTCAGGTAAAGAGGAATAATTGTGAAAATATCAAAATCCACTTTTAGTCATTTTTGATATTTTTGGAAAGATTAATAATTCTGAGGTATTACAAAACAGAAGACTATAGCTAGCAATAAATAAGTAATCCCATTTATTTGCAGATATAATTATTTACTATGTAAATTCATTCCAAATTTTGGTGAATTCAATTACAATTGCAAAAGATGCTAAATCCATAATTCTTGGAGACATAAGAATTATCGTTACACTTGCTCAGAAGAGGATCATTGATTGTTCCAGATGGATTTCACTGCTTTTGTGTGTACATATATTATATAAATACATAAAAAGTTACTTATAAATATCCATGTAAAATTCCCCTGTGTGGTGACTCAGTAGTAAGGCTTCCAATGTTGTCCAACAACTACCCCTTAGCTCAGCAAATCAATGTGTGTATTTAGAAAACCCTTTTTTTTCTGTAATTTCGTCTGACAAGGTAATGGAAAAAAATTGCGGCTATGTGGAAGAAAAATACTGAAGAAAAAAATGGGACAAAATTCGCCATTTTTCCACAAAACTTGGATTTTGGGTAAACAAGTATTGGTAGTAGGTAACGCTGCAAAGTTTAGAATCTTTGCTGAGATGAAAATGCCAAAGAGGTGAAAAAATTAATTCCTAACCCAAATTTAGCTAGACATTAGCAAAAGTTAACACTTCGAGTGTTTAATGTGTTTCTTATTTGTAAATAGAACAGATTCCTCGTGAATTCCATTACAAAATGTGAAATAGCCAAATCTTTTTAGTTGAAATTACATGGAAGATGTTTGCGAAATAAAACACTTCAAACCACAAATTTCAATGAAGAAATAATAATTGGCTTATTCTTTCTGATTCATTTCGTTTTTTCCTTCCATGCCATTAAAATTTTAGTTATTCAATTAAAAAAAATCAAAAATTTCTATTTCATATTTTGTAATATAACACTTTCATTACTGTCACATAAAATTCATACTTGAGAATAGTATTATACCTAGTAAAAATGGTGAGATGTTACTTTAATTAGAGTGGATCGAGACTGAAATTTTAATTAAAAACCTCTCTCTTAAATCTAGACTTGTTTGTGTAGTTGAGCATTATCTTCAAAAATGAAAAATGAATATTCATATTTTTCAGATTCAGGAATTAAGAAGACAAGGGACTCATTTGATGATACATTATTTACTTATCTTTCTCATAAAAATATAATCTTGTAAAATGAGTTATGAACTTTTTTAGAGGTTATTAATGCTTATTTTCTTTGCTATAATTATGAATAATATTAGATTATGGATATTCTTTGAAAAACGTAGACTGCACGAAAGAATTTAAAATATAAATAATATCACGAAAGAAACGCACATAAAAAGCAATAAATCAATTTTTTTTAAAAATAACATTTGAAATAACAAAAACGAGAGAAATTTAATCTTGGACATTTTTCCCTGATATTTGCTTTTCAAATCTATAATTATTTTTTAATTGAGTTGGAAGAAAAGAAACATGTGATTCTGCTAAAAAAAAATTTTTAAATGGATGAATCAAAAAATTAACAATAGTTAACCCAACTCATTAGTCTAAAAAAAAGAAGTCGAATTTTTACCAAAATTTTATTCAGGTCAAAATACCACAGGGATGCATTTAAGACAACGCACGCTAAGCTCCCCAGAGGTCTCAAAGTTGAAAAAAGATTAGAAAAACTCTTTCTTGGAGCACCTTCTTTTAATATTACCAAATGTTTGAGTCTTCTTCTACTAGGTGTTTGGTTAATGCAATCACGAACTTAGAGAGTTAAAAAATTAAATACATCAAGGGAGACAAGCGTTGAAACAGAGCATGATGTCGCAAACCACATTTAGTAGATGAAAATAACGAAAAGACGTATCTAGGTTCTGACGTCACAGGGATATGACAAAGATTATAATAATTTATTTGGCAGTATGTTTACAACACAACTTCTGATGAACAGCACAGTTCTGGGAAGCGAACGATGAGAATGATGCGAAATTAAGACCTGTATTGTTGAAATTCAGAGGACATCACTGAAGAGTCTGAAACAAGAGAAAAGCTTTTCTCGAACGCTTTCGAAGATACCGGTTTTACTATTGATGCAGCGACAGCATCTCATAAACGAGTGATTATGAGAAAGGTCCTAAAAGAAGCAGTCGAATGATTGACATTTGGTGAAAGCAGGCTCCGGCAGCGAACAGACACCTCATAAATGTGTGATTTAAGTCACTTCAAGAGAAGCAGTCCGATAGATTAAGATCTGGCGAACATGGAGGCCAAACAACGAGGCCGTCATGTCAGCTGTTCGACATCGTAGATGAATACACAAACGCTTTCGGCAATCAACTGAAATATACTTTCCCTTTTCGCTGCAATCAGCACTTGCATATATATATTCTTGATTTTCACCATCTAAACGTGGTTTGCTGTTTCATATCGCGTCTAAGTTTTTGTTACTCAAGATATCTGTAAAAAACCTTTGAGATTGTCACCACATTAACTGTATATTCTTAGGAGTATTTAAATAATCCCTGGTCGATCAGTATCTAATGTCATCAAAGGGATTCTTTGAACTGTTATCGCCAGAATCGTCCGTTCAGTGTAATCTACCTCTGAATACTGCAGCAAATGCATTGAAAGGATTTGAAATCTTTTCCTTTAAGCAATAGAAAAAATGTTTTTCTCTTCTATAAAAAAATAATTAAAAACTACTTACAAAATGTAATTTTGTTAAATTAGGGTGGAAAGGAAGCTTTATGAAAGCTGTGGAGTTTTAAACAGCAACAAAATAATTTAATCTGATAATATTCTTGTAAAACTATGTCACACAAGATTCACTGAAAAAAAATGGATTCCAAAATATTACCAGTCTTGATCCACTTTATTCAAATGCCATTCAAAATAAGAGCAAAATGATGGAATTCTGTAGCATATGTTTGATGTTGAATTTTGACGGAACCCAAAAACTGCTCAAGCTGATAAGGGCGTTAGTTGTATTTAATCAGTATAATATTTGTAAAAAGAAAAACCATTTTACCTTTTTGATGTGTGTAGCCAGAACAGAGCTCAACGTTTCACGAGAAACAATCAGTTTCTACGAAATAGTTTCAGCACAAATGTTTAATCTTTCTTGAACCTTGTCATAAAGAAGACGCATCCTTTTTAAGTGTGTCTCCAATTTCTTAACTCATCGTTCTAGTGGAAATGCATGTATGTGTATAGAAAGGGAAAAAAACAATACGTCTGAGGAAGGAAATTGAGTTTTTAATTCTCTTGAGCGTTCAATGAAAAGTTAGCATAAATATGAAAGAAAAAAAATGTTCATTTTAAGATAGAAACAGTGCGCAGTTTTGGTTTCTTTAAAACACAAATTTGTAAATTCCATGTATTTCAAGAAAGCTATGAACGGAAATTGATTTCACTAATAGAGTAAAATCCTGACTGATAGTAATAAGCAATACAATTGTTGCAAGAAAATCATATGGCTTCATTTTTAAATCCATGATATGTTTGTAAAAATACAATGTTTTAGTTGCGAGAAAAAAGCTCATTTCCTGCTGGAAAAAATTATTTATAATTTCAATGTATCACTAACTAAATGATTCAACCAGACTTGCTTGTTTCTGACAGCTTGACACACACAGAAAAAATTATCCTTCTTTTATTTAGTAACTATATATATATATTTTTTAAAAAAACTTATACTTAAAACAAGCAAAACACCATCTAACATACTTATTAGAAAAGCATAAAAATATACGACAAATATTTATTTATGGTAAATGATTGATTAATTATGATTTATATTTTTTTAAACTGTCAGTGGCCTCACTAGGAATGAATAAAGTCGATACCATTAAACAGATTGTTATCTATAGACTGTCAACAGAATGCCTGTTCATAAAGCTGAAAGGGCTCTTTGTTGATTTCTGTTTTATAAATATCAAAAAATTGCGTTTTTATTGAAGAAATTAAAGAACTTTGAACCAATAAAGAATCTGGGGAAAATATTAAAATCTAGCATCCAAAAAGTAATGTTCTGACACCTCTTTCGATACAGTTTTTTAGGTGGGACAATTCACATCCACCGGCTTCAGCAAAAAAGTTTAGAAAGACACATTGTACGACGTTGGACGTACGATGTAAGTTGTACGACGGTTTGGAAGTTCCAGAAGTTTTTTCTTATTGAGATCATTTCAATCATACTGGGATTTTTGTTTGTTTATTTGTTTGCTTTGCGGAGCCCAAAACAGAGAGGCGAACACACCGGCTTTACACATTTCTAAGTCAAAACACATTTTGCGTCCCCTCTCAAAACAGTTAATATATAATTTTCAATTTAATATTCAATAGTTTATTTTTGAAACATATAAACAATAAATCTTTATAATTTTTGAACCACATTAAATTTTTAGTTCCATATTGCACTTATGAAATAACCTAACATCAGCATCCACAAAAATATTTAATTGAATTTCTCGAAATCATCTGAAATATTTGCTAGAACTTCTTGGTTTTTCCGCTTTCTTCAGTGAATAGGCTTGAAAGGTTATTAAAGTGGATAGATCTTATTAAATTTATTTCGATGCAAAGAAGTCGAATGCACAGAAGACAAAAAAAATATAAATTTAAAAATTGATACCATCATTTTATATGGCATTTTCACAACAATACTTAAAAATTCATAAACATTCGACTGCTATTTCTTCTGTTTATGCGCCCTAGGCCATGGCCTAAGTTGGCGCTATAGCAAATCTGGCCCTAATCGAACTACAAATTTACTCTGCAGTTACGTCGATTTAGTTCAACCACTTTCTAAAAATATGTTTAGAACATTGGTTGAAAATTATTTTACAGTATAGAAACAGACACAAGATGAACTTAATGTAAAAACATGAAGCTGTATCTTCATGATTCTATGCTATTTAGGATCATTCGTATAACCTTAACAGTAATGTCAAATAAAAAAAAACTTTTTTAAAAAATAAGCAATTAATCAACTTTTTTTTCTTAATGCGTTCCTGCTGAAGTCCTTTTATCTCCCTATCGATGTGGAAATTTAAGCTATCAGCAACAATTCAAAAAATGGGTTTCTGTTTTCATATTTACAATGGTTCAACATACAGTGGTGACTGAAAAGATTTATCACATTAGTATTTGCATATGTCCCACAATTTGGCTCTAAAACGTTTTTACCGAAATTCATGTGATACCGAAAAGATGATGTTCAATACATGGAGAAAGAAGTTGTAGCATTCTTTTCCAAGGAATTCTGCACCTTTCTAAATTTAGAGGAAAACATATAAAAATTTTTATTACGATATTCTTCATAAGAATTGTCCCATGTCTTAAAATGAATCCCAGCTTTTCTGCAATGGAAATAGGTTTTTTTTTTTTTTAATTATTGTGAATAAAGAATGCTCGATAGTGATAAGAACTAAACAAAAATGATTAATAATTACAATCATCACCTGTGTAATTTTTCATCGACAGATAATCTACAAACGTGAGTATTTAATTTTCATAGCTAAATTCAAGCAGCACATTAACAGTGATTTTCAATGGCGTGTATTTTTATTATTATTATTGAAGTTGATTTTTAAAAATAATGAAAATTTAAAGAAAAAATCAAAGAAAACATTAGGATTTGCAGCTTCTTCAGCAATGGGATGGAGGGGAGGGGATCCATCTTTCATGAAAAGACTGTTAAGCCAGGCCTGTTATGATTACAGGGGTTCGTTTATTTTATTTTTTATCAGAAACAAAAACAAATACACCTCAGTGCCGAACGCGATATTTCAATCCATTGACTGTTTATTTTCATTCTATCACTTATAATGCATTCATTGCCAGGGACACCTGCCAACTGGAGTTAACACAATTTAAAATAGGATATCTACATGACGACTTCGAAATGACAGAATGTGAGGGGAGGAAATGCGGGGGCGGGAAAAAGAGGCTTGTTCCACTCCAATAAATTACGCTTTTCCTAGTGATGCCACTGATAATTCTTAAAGTAAATTAATTCAGTATAACACGAATTTAGAAAGTATTTAAAGATATTAATGTCTGTACCAATAAATTTACTATAAATAATTACCAATAAATATAATTTATTAAAAATCAAAATTGGAAAAATCCTATAACTTTATTTGTTCCTTATTAAAGGAATAATTTTAGGTTTAAAAACACCTAGAAAGTCTTAATATATAGAGAATTAGCAGATATAGGGAAAAAATATATAAACAGAACAAGACTTCAGAATTACCTCAATTAAGAGAAGAAAGTATTTTAAAGAAAAATTTTTTAATGTGTACAACTTTGTAGAACATCCAGACTATTTTTCAAATTTAGTATAAGGTGTATTGATTATTCACAATTTAAACTAATATTTTTCCATATCAAGTCTCCTTAAATTAGATAAACTTTGTCAATTCTCTTTATGTCCTTTTAAAGATGATTGATGGATTAAATTAGTTTTTTTTCGTATACAATCACATTTAATTATTGAAAAATAGAGTCATCTTATAATCTGTTTCTCTGACAGCTCACAAAAATGATTCGAAAAGAGTAATAAAAGAAAGCATTATGTGAATACTTTCTAGTCAGGAAATTTTTTTCTTTTCTTGTATGGGTAGGGGAAAAAAACCCTCAAAATATTTTCCTTTAGGTCTCACAATTTTCATATTAAATATGAAACTACTCTACTGTCAGCGAATTTTATTGATTTAATATGCCATTGCCGAAAATTTCAGGTCAAGTGTAGCATGGTTTTTAATTGTTCGGTTAATTTAATAATAATCCATTTGATAATTTTTTTAAAAATTGGTTTCATTTCTTAATCTGTAAAAAAAGTAGGGCAGTTATAATCTTTACAGTGGCTTTATTATTTTTGAGAACACGGTTTGTTTGTTTTTTCTTTCGGGTTCGTTAAACAGAATATTTTTTTTAATTCGTTAAATGCTTTTTTTCCCCTTATCGTATATAAAAGCTAACCTATTAGTACATTTCTAAGAGGAAAAATTCTGTAGATATATTTAATCATATCTTATTGCTCCATCAAATTGGTCACCAAACCTTTTTGAGAAATCAGAAGAATAGCAAATTATAAAGGAACGTTATCAAGAATTTGTTATAACTATTTCACCAAACAAAATTTAAGTATGATGATGATGGTGCTACTAAACAAATGTTTATTATTTTAAAAGAAGTGATTTTCTTTAATTCAAAATAACTAATGTCAACTATAATACCAACTAGATTTGTGTGCTCATTTTTTTCTAGTCTCCCACAACGTTTTGATACTAAAACTACAGAGCAATGCAGGTATTCTGATAGAGTTTATTATTTTAAAAGAAGTAATTTTAATCACATAATAAAAAAAACTCTTGCTTTACTGGACGATTTCGCTTAAATTAATACAATAAAACTGAAATTGAAAATGAATTAATACAAATAAAATTGAATTAATACAATTAGTTCAGTTAGAAGAAAAATTGCCTCCTGCAATGCTCAAAGGAATTAATTCTTTTTTATTTGTCGCATTCTCATTTTTATTTCATCCAATCAAAATTTGCCTTCCTGTAACGACTAATATAAATTTGAGTATTGAGCCAGACTGTAAGGTGACTTTATTTTTATTCCATTCATATTCTTCAGAACTTATATTTCAATATTTAAGAAAGCCCACAGAGAAAGAATGAGTTTAAGCCTTCACTGTATAGTAACAACTTAAGTGATCTATCTCCCTTTGATTCTATATTCTCTATTTCCGACGTTTATTTCTCGATGATATCTCGCACTTCAAGATTTTTGTGCAAAACAATCATATTTCAAACTTTGTAAGATGCGAATCTGTTTCAGTATTTGGTTTGGAAGACTTTTGTTCGTAGAACTTTGCATTATGATGCTTCGTGCTCTTTCAATAACTACAAGTGTGTGATTTTTAATAATTGTATTTATTGTCGTTCTAGTTGAGAAATAAACTGTTATTAAAATTAAATAATGTGTTTGTTGTTTCTTTGTCAGTCGTCTTGTGTTCCATCATAACTATTCGCGGATGTATTTTTAAATCGTTATTTTATTATACATGTCATTTAGCCAGCATGTCCTTTTATGGATACTTGCATAAATATATAAAATCTGCAAATCTTTTCGTGACATAATTAATTAATTTTAAAAATGTTTATTGCTTTGATTTCATAATCATAGTTTTTAAATATAACAGTTAATTTATTGTAAAACTGAACTGAAACTGAAATATTCAATCGTGAATCAACTACCGTTTTATAGATATTCATTACTGCAAACTGTACCTGAGTGTTTTCAGCTTTCATTGTAAATTTGCACCACCTCCAATAATTTGGACAACAGACAACTGATTGTGCAATAATTAATTTTTGGAAAGATGCAGCATTAGAATTTTTGTCTGTAATGTTTTTGAAAAACAGCTGTATCTCAATCTGTGTATTTAGGAGTTGGTTTCCCTTTGCATAAGAAAACCCAGTTACCAATTTTTAAATATTCCCAATTCAGAATCAAATAGAGGCAATTCAAATTCAGTCAAATAGAGGCTGTTCTCACATTTTTTGAACTATTTTTACATAATATAAATCAGATCATTAGTTAAAATCTTTGTGCTGAATATTTGATTGACCTTGCTCTTAATTATCATTTTCCGTGTTAATTTTCGCCATGTTTTTTTTTAATTTTTTTTCAAGATTATTTTCATTACAGCGGAATCTTAGGAATTTAAGGGCTTTGAAACGGTTTCTTTAAATTGGTGGATTTTCTGTTAAAATTAAAGATCTTACCTTAGATATTTTCGCAGAAATTGGCTTCATTTTTTCGAACCGTATCTGGAATTCCTTTTTCAGTAGACTGCTAACTTTACGGGTTGTTTCTTTATTATTAACAATCATACTAATTTTGTCTTTAGATATACTGATTCCATGACATTTATAATTCTCTTAAATAACAGAATAGGGATATTTCTTTTCGAAAATTACAAAAACATGACCTTTTATCCGTTGTTTATTTACAAACGCCATTTAGTAATGAAAGAAAACTTTATATCACAGACGATAATTTAATGTCTGAACAAATGATTACAGTAAAAATAAAATAGTTTTAAAACGAACGATTGTTTAATATACCACTAAAAACGTTAAAAAAAATCCTCGTCGGCAAACCGGTAGGTAAAGGTAGATTCCTTTAGTATGGAGATATAAGGAAAAGAACATTTCGCCTTCTATTTTCATAAGGATTAGAGATGCAAGAATGAAGAAAGGGTGGAAGAGACTGCAAATGACGACAGCTTTCCAATAAGGGGTAACATGCATAGGTTGAAAGGTACTTTAAGTTGGGGGGGGGGATATTACTTTTCAGTTCATAACTTCTAAGCAATTGCAGCTATCAAAAAACTTTAAATACAAAAATTGTTCATTATTATAAGGCGATAATTCGTCTAAAAAATTTGGAGTTTTGGTTTTTAAAAATTTAGACTTGTTAATTAATCTCTTGAATTTTAACTTACATTTGGCAATTTAAATATGGTATCAGACTTGTTTTTAAAAATTAAAATAATTTTATATTTAATGCGGACATTGATTGGCAGTTTTTTCTGGCGTTGGACTGTTGCTGGTTTGTGTAGGCAGGCAACATGGAAAGTTTCACACATTTATTTACTAATTCCTTGTTGAAAATGAAAGAAATTTTCTTAGATGTTGAATTCTTTGTTTAAGTGCAATTCTGGATAACATGCAATATATTCAAATGTTTATTTTAGATACATACTAGGTATTTTTATCTTTTAGTGTTGCAATAATTCAGGGTTAGGTACCCTACTTTCTTTCTTCTTATTTACGGTTAATTACCGTTTCTGTTTTTTCAATAATTGGTTTCATGGATGGTTTTGCGCAAATAAAATCTGATTTAACATGGTAAACTCGTCCAAAGCTGCGCTACTACTGCTATTGATTCGACGTGTCTCAGAGTTACAGAAAGAGTATCATAAAATTAAATAACTTTCATTTGAAATGTAGTTCCATTTCGAAAATCGATATTTCGTAGAATGTTGGTTGTTAATTGGTGTTTAAAATTAAATTCTATAGAAATATATCAATTACTTTTATACACAACAATATTACTTAACAAAGCGTAACGATATTCGCCGTAATATCAACACGAATTGTCGTGGACTATAGTTTAATCCAGATGGAGCAGTGAACCGGCGAATAATACGAATTCGCTATGAAAGCTCTTTACAAACAGCAGGAGTGTTTTCCCGCGACTTCCTCTTATACTTACAAAATATGGTACATTTTGAGAATGCCGTATAGAGAAGGGAATCGACTACGCATTTTTGAATAGTATCTCTTCCCAATGAGTAAACAATTTGACGCAAATCTACAATTTGGTATAAAGACGGCATGCTTAAATTCATGCATCTAGCTTGGCAAGGGTTTGAGTTCTAGCGTTCACATATACACAAATAACTACCGATAAACAGTCAACTGATGATGTATTTGGCTCAAAATTTGGCACACATATACAATTCTGGCGCTAAAATCATATGCCGAATTCCATCGATCTACCAAGTACCTTGTTTTGTTTTCGAGCTATAATTTTTACGTGCACTCAGACGGACAAACGGACTTCTGTTGACGAATTCCGTTAAATTAGACAAATTTCTACAAATTTAGTGTAAAGACCACATACCAAATTTCATTCTTCCAACTCAAAGTATTTTTGGAGTTATCATGTTCACAGACAGACAAAATTCCAAAAACGTGTTTGTCGGAGGTCTAAAACGTGGAGATTCATCAAAATCTTGAGATCAAATTTTTTTTGACGATTATGATACTTTCTTACATTCGAGAAAGTAAACATAACATTTCTAACTTCTCTTGAATTTAGAATGTAATATCACATACCAATAGAATGTAGACCACATACCAAATTTCATTCTTCTCGATTGTTGCTTTTTCTGAATTTTCATGTTCACAAACAGACATAATTCCTTAAGTGGCTTTTTCTGACTCGGGGGATATCTTAAACATGCAGATTTCGTTTAAGACATATTGAGATCCAATTGTTTGAAGATTCTATTTCTGTACTTCATATACCAGAAACAGCCCGAAGTAATTTTACCAACCGGGCAAGGCAACAATATGGCGGCCCCCAACTAACGTATTTTTTAAATTCTATAATGTCTATCTAAATGTCAAACTTTTTCTTAGAAATATGCATGTTTTACCTGAAAATATGACTTAATAATATTAAAGCGAGAATTTTTTAACTTCAAATATATTTAAGATTATAAAGTGGCGTTATTGAAACTAAAAGAATATATTCAGCAAATTTTAAAATATATATAATTTTCTTTCTCAAATCTATTAAAACATTTCTTTTTTTCTTCACACTGTCGCTTTGGTGCCATGCCGAACTTAGGCGCAACGGGCAGATGCCTGGGCTGCCTCTGACCAGAAAGTAAAAACAATGAAAATTACTCGGGCCAAAGACTGCATTTCAAGTCTATTTCAATCGTGCACATAATGACCTTCTTCAATACAATGAAAGTGTGAATAAATAAGTTTGAAAGAATGAGAAATATGAAGTAGAGAAGTGGTACTGAAAAAAAGAAAACATGCATCAGAGAATACAAGAACCCTTTGTCAAAAGTTCATATCTGGACATTTTGTGCAATTACATGTAGTTGCACACCGTTTCTATCGCAAATATTGTGCTTTCGATTTAGGTTTATTTCGCCACTGATGTGAACAATTTTTATCTTTTGTAGCAATTTTAAATCGGTCCATTTGGCAACCGCATCCCAGATATTCTGCAAGTTAAATCAGATTTTTCAGTATTCGAAAATTCTCTCAGATCATTACTCATTCCAGTATTTTCATTCATCTCAATATATTTAATCAGTTTCTTTTGTTAAAATATCTTACAATCTCCTTTCATGCTATTTGCAATCTGTTATGTTTTATGTATATTTGCTTTATAATCTTAATTCATGCTAAATATATATATATATATATATATATCAGGTGTGGGGAACCTTTTTGCACACACACACTGAAAGGACTCATTAAATTTCATTCATTATTCATTCTGCTCATTGGCAAAAGGCCACATGAGCAGAATCTTAAGGGTTATTGTGTTCTGTAATTATTATTATTATATTACACACAATACATACTTCAATGCAAATTGTAAATAACAGGCAAAACCACATAAGAAACTCAAGAAGGCCAAATGCGGCTTTAAGGCTGCATGTATCCCATCCTGGTATATATTCGGTATATTTTGAACAGAAAAGTAGTCTTCACTTCTAGTTTTGTTTTAGGGGAATCAGAATCAACAGGATTTGATATGGCTAGTTTTAGTTACTTCGAAGTAATAAGAATGAAAAAAATTTAAACATAATTCAAACATTAATAGCTGTGCGTATCTAAAGGATTTTTCCCATACATATATGTGAATAATGACATATCGGAAGATAATAACAGAATTTACTCTTAAATATTAATATGTACATATATCAAATATGTAACCAAAATTTTCCACTGAATAATCTTATGAAAGTAAGGCACTGGTACTCTAAAGTAAACTCGTAAATGCCAAGATAAAATCCATAGGTTAGATTTACTAAATGTTATTCAAAACTGAAAATGACATATATTTCACAGTTTCAGAAACAGTTAAAAGAATGAAGCAAGTGAATTAGAAATCCATTTGCAAATCATAAATCATTTAGTTATTTAAAAAACTATTTCATATATAATTTTCGTGTCAATAGTACTAATATCAATAGATTTATATTTTACAAAAGACAACTATCCCCGGCCTAATATACTTAAAATTCAAAATACTGCATGTAGGATTTGACTTGTTAGGTTAACATCCTATTTTGAAGTTACCCAGGGACCTTTGTTAAGACATTATAATTCTGAGCCTTAGTTAAATAAGGAAGACGACTTACGTGACAACATCTTGATGCAAATTTCCTTACCATATTAAAGATGTTCAACTCGCAACAAAATTCAACCTGCACTAAGCCCTAGAAAATGATATCAGGCTACAACAACCTGAAGCATGCAATGAATACCTTGCATCAAACAGTGCTTGTTTTAAATTAATTTCTGGTTAAATAAAACAGGTGTAATGTGTCATAATTCCAAAACGTTTTGTAGCAATAAAATATTTTTCATAAATGGGCTCAAACTAGGGATGTAAGGAAGAGTGATTTGTTAGAATAGCCGAATACCTACTTTTAAAAACATTTTACTTTTGATTTTAAACAAAATACTGCTCAAATTTTAAATGAAAAAACAAATTTGATTTTTTTTTAATTATTTGCACTTTAAAAAAAGATTAACACCTTGAAGCATTTTTTGTAATATTTGATATATCTTAATCCCAATATTAATTCCAGTAATAAAAAGTGAGAAAACTTCATTTGGGACTTGCTCAACAGAAATAATAAAAAAAAAAAAGTCATAGCAGAACAAGGCAAAAACAAATACTAAAGAAAATTCAGTGGACAATTCAAGTTATTAGAAGAATTCCTATTTTAATAAAAGATTTTTAATAGCTAGGATGGAATGCCCACTGAAATGGTGGGAAAAAAATACAAATTTTCAAAACTTGCAAATTTAGCAAGAAAATCTCTTTCAGCTCCTGGAAACATAGAATTATAGTGAGGGTTTATTTTCTGAAGTTTGTAATATATATGTATGAAACTAAACAGCATAGACTTCTTTCTGAAAATGCTGAACAATTATTGTTTTTACATCATAATTCAGGCTTTACAATGATAAACGATATGCAACATTATTAATACACTTTAATGTGCAATGCAACTTAAATTTGGGTAAATTTTAGGAGATTTTTTAATAAATGTACTGAAATGTAATTCTGCAATATTATTTTATTCAATAAATTTAAAAGCACATTTAAAGAAAATTATTACCTTAGATTTTATTTGGCTGAATATTTGTTCGGTATTCAGCCAGCCAAATATTCGGCAAAAGGGCCGAATACCGAATAATTCGTTACATCCATACATGCCAACATTGGAAAGGTGAATGCCCATAGCAGGTCTATGAAGGTGGCAGACGCACGCGGATGCATGGAAATACGGAGACCTTTGTCAAAATTCTGAATGTATAATTATTTATATATTTCATCATATTTTAAGTAATCGAAAATTTCCAGTTTTAAGAAAAGTATCTTATCTGAATAAATAATACAAGAAATATATACATCACTATTATTAGAAGAATTAAAAAATAATTATACATTTTTTAAAAGCATGAAATGTATTAAAAAAACCATCCAGACCATGCATGTTATCAAACCATGCATGTAATCAAGGAACACAACTAGAACAACTGCACGCAAAGGGGAGAAAACTCATTTCCGTAGAAATATTAATCTTATCCATAGTTCCATAAATTTTTGATAAAATCCGTAGAAACTATGGAGAATCCGTAGAAGTTGGCATGTATGGTTAAATCCCTAGTTCAAACTCTAAATGACTTTTCTTACTACTTGGGAAAGAAGCACTTTTTTGCAAATATTAGTAGCTTAAAAATATGTTTTATTATCTCCCTTGTAACATTCAAATTAAGTAAAACACAAAGGAAAGGTATCTGGGAAAATCCAAAAACCTAAAATTATTGAGTGATTAACAAACACAAGCCAATGAAAATAACAAAAAGTTTTATTTCAGTATAAAATAGGTTGAAAGCAAACAAATCACATTTACAAGGTTTTTTTTTAACCTGTAAAGACTTAAAGCCCAGAATTTTAAATTTAGATCTGCATATGACAAAAGATAACGTCTTAAGGTTATCTAGAATGAATTCTTAAATCCCTGAAAAATTTTGGAATTTTTTTTTTTTTTTTTTACAAACTTGAGAAATTACACTGATGACACTCAAATCTCAAAAGGCATATTCAAGAACAAAATTAACATTTTTTTAAGTAATGTATTTTAATATGGTTTCCATGCTAGACATACAAATATGTCTAAAGATATAACCTTTCATGCAAAGGAAATAGATCACATGATTTATTTCCCAGCAAATTAAGAATTGTAAAATAGTTAGTGACAGAAAACTCCTTATTACAAGTATTGAACTTTATTTATGAACTAATGGGCAATTCCTGTATAAAAGAGTCAGACTATTAGTAAAGTTCTTACATAAAATTCGAAGATAAAAAATACAGAGCCTTAGTGTCATTGCAATAAGTTTAATT
>BGPR01019644.1:0-28935 GCA_013235015.1 Araneus ventricosus
GGACATAAAGCTTCTAGTCAATTTTATTCCTCTTTCAATTGCCTCTTCGTGATCATGCCAAAGTTTTATATTTTCGTACTAAACTTCTGCTGTTTTAATTTACTACTTTCCACAGCTTTTTAACTTGTTTGGGGCAGTAGGGACAGATAAGGGGCCCTTACGCCATTAACCCCAAACAAATGCAAATGAATCTTATCATAGATTGAATATGTGTTTGTGTTTCTTTTCAGTGTATTAACTACTCCCCATTTTGACAAAACACCCTGCTTATTATTAGCATAGCGCTTTTTATCAGTCTTTGAAGCAGCTGGGATGTAGATAATCAAACTAACATCGCACTCCGTCAGGATGGCACTCTTAAAACATGCATGATTGATGCATACCGTGCCATCCACAAAATGACTCGTTACAGCCGCCTCGCATTACGAGTTGGCCCTCCAGCGGGCGATACCTTCTAGTTCCCTTTTTCACATTTTTGTGTTTAATAAATATCTTCTGTATTCAACTTGGTTTGGTTCTACAATGGGATCAATTCCCTTGCTCGGTTTTGGATTATGTGGACCTGGTACTTGCATTTATAGTTCAAGCGGACTTGATAATGATGTCCTGGCTACTACCAATAACTTGAAGAGTTTCACGGTATTTTTTAGTCATCCTCACGAACTCTCGCTTGGGTTTGCAGTGAGATAATCTTCCCTTGGTGAGTTTTTTTCTCTAGTTCGCACGCCATTTTCTTATTCTTTAAATTAACATAACTTCAGTTAACAATAGAATCTACGAAAAAAGATTGGACTAGATTTTGTTGATGATGGGATGTCACAACACGTCGTTAGGAATTCGACCAGTAACAAAGCCAACACGCTCCCTAAGCAACCACAGGAACCAACATTTCGCTTCCATATACAGCGCCTCTTATTAAAGATGTTTGAATCTTCCATTGTCACTTACTTTCAAGAGGAGTCCGTGTTCCACTTCCATGCGTACCCTCTAAAGTTGGCATTACCAGAAATGAACTGGTAAACAAAGCTGCAAAATCAACTATTGAATTCTTGTCCTAACCCATTCTTCATGTTGACATGCGATCTGCCACTAATTGGGTGCTTTTCTCAATGTCAAGAAAAATGGAATATGGAAAAGAACTCCAGTGTCATCAAACCAGCTCTTTCACAATCGATTTCTTAATTGACGCTTTGACTGATTTTAACTCTACTTTGTATTGGACAGACTTTGAAGAGTCTTCTCCGACTTGTCAAAATTGTAGTCACACAGACTGTCCAAATACTTCTTAGTAGACTGTGTATCTTTCAATAGAGATCCGATGGAGTACTTTCAAGCAGGTTTGAGTTACGATTTTTATTAGAAGAAAACCCACATTTTAAATCCATGTATATAAAGGACATTGAAGTATTCATAATATTTAATCTTTATTTGCTCTGATCTTTATCGAATTCGCGTTGCTGTCGGTTTATTATTCTTACTGATTTACTTAGGATTTTAACTATCAATGCATTCAGGCATTTGGTTCTTATACACATTCTTAGTTTTTGGCGCAATTTATCTTATTCGAGGATCTTGCCCCAGGAAAGATCAAACTTAACAATGACTGCTAATTGCATCCTCAATGGCACTTCATTGCGTAATATAGTGATAAATCTACTTGTGTCAAGGTAAAATGCGGGTTGAATCGCGACTTCGTAAGTATCTGTACCCAGTATCCGAGAAATAAAAATTTGACAAGGAGTAAAAGATTTCAGTTCTACTCGGGTGCCCTGCATCATGGCCAGGCGAGGTTCCTGCTACATTACCTAATATGAAATTTCAAATCGAAAATAACAAGCATCGTGAAATTCGGACTGTTTGTGCCATAAATATAACCAGCCTCAAAAAGGCTTTGATTTGCATCAAAGATTTGTATTCTTCACTTCTCCCTTTGCGTTTTAATGATTTCTGATGATGTAATTGGCAGTACCAAAAACTTATTCGTATATATTCTAGTGTATGGCTTGTTCTCAGAGTTCCGTTAAGAAGAATAAACCATTTTCAAATTCTTTTTTGGAGTTTTGCATTGCAATGCAATATAAATCGTACACTGTTTCAAGAATCGTAGGCAGAGCAGTCTCCTCTTAGTTCCTTTGATATAAATGGCATAATGAATGTTCCAGAAATAGAGGGGTTAAATGTACATCATGGGAAAAGTACCGCTTTCATTTCATGCGGCACTCAATCTAGGACTTTAAGGAACTAATTTATTAGTACCATTTTTACCAAATATTTGAGATTGAGATTCAAGAAATTATTTTGCCATTATTCAGTATTGCATTCAGTCGGCGACCTTTGCTTGAGCAAAGGTATTGTTATAAAATAGTCTAAACAGCAAATTTGATTCCAACTTAACTGCTATAAGCGTTTTTTGTAGCGTTGTAGAATGTATACTTGCTGAAACGATTTTTTTGTGCTTCTCATCACACTTCGCGTAAAACGTTCAGCTTAATTTCTGGATCCTTGTTTTACCAGCTCGATAGTTATATATACTTAGAAGCGTCATGTATTCTTGTGTCATCCAAATCCATTTTATTTTGGTTGTTTCAATTTTAGGATTTTTTTATTTGGTTTAATCCTTGCTTCCTAAATCGTTTGTATACTAAATCAGTTTTTTCCCCCAATAATCTCGAATTAGTTTAATTCTTCACATCAAAGGCTGTTTCCAGATTGTAGTTTAGTTTGGTAGACTCCTACTTCACTGTTTTCAGTTTGGAACGAAGATAGAAATAATTAACTTTAAATGCATGTTTCCATTAATCCAGACATGTCGGTTCAGGAAAAACCACTGTATAATTTCTTGGAATGAAACGCGATTTCAAGTGTAGCTTCGGATTCTTGAGAGTAGATATTTGGATTTGCAACATCGCAACAGAATAAAATGAGCAACGTTAAATACCCATTCGATCAAATTCCGTTAAAGGTGCAAGCAGGTCCCTGTCGGGAGGACTATTCATCGGTCAGGGTGCAACTTGCAGTAACTTTTTCCCAGCTCATAGAGTACTCGAGTCTAAAAGTGTGCCTTGTGACACGCATCATTTCCTTTATGAGCAAAGAATTGTTTATCTGAGTAATTATTTAATAGCATATAAAATTAACTACACAGCCGATCTCTTATATGAACACAATGTTTGAAAGTATGGTTGCAGACACTTAAAATTTATCCAATTATTAAGCAATCGTAAATAACGCACTTTTCAAAGAGGTTGCCATTTGTATGAAGAGTGACGAGGCCTTCACGATCACCAAGTGATACCGGAAAAAATTTAAGATCGGTATTGCTGCTGATTTCTGTTAAATTTCAATTTGACTACTATTGCGTGCCATCCCACTTTCTCATCCATGGGTAGGTAAAACAACGAACCACAAAGTAATCGGGCGATATTTGCATTTCATCAGTTTTCCAGCATAAAATATGGGATTCTGAATTCATCTCTTCGTTAATCGATTAAAAATATTGACTCTTTGCCAACTATTGGTAGGTTTCGTCTTCTGACAGTTGAACAGATAACGTCAAGGTAAATGAACCTTTGTTTATTTCACATCTTCCGCTTACATTAGTACGGAAATTGGCAGCAGATTTAATTTCATGAATGAAAGGATTATAATGCAATAAAATCTGTAGAATTTTATCCAAGAAAACTTTTGAAACTTTCTAATTTGCTAGTATCGATTGCCTTAGATTTATTGTGTTTTCAAAGTCTAGGACCCAGATTTGAGCAAAACGGTGCTCTTCACAGGATTAGAATAAAGTTATCCAGGATAATGATAGATTTGTCCCTGAACAGGATAATTTCTGACCTGACCCGAAGCAATACATGTGAAAGCCATGCTACCATTCAGTTAATGTACGTTTTTCAAATATTGAGGACTATGCTGTTGACTCTCCAAATTCAAGAGGGATTGGGATAATTTCTAATGACATTTCTACTCCAGGAACTCTGCCCTTAATGGTCAAAGCACCATTCAGCTTGAAAGTGCAATGCGGTCCGTAGATCCCCGAGTTTGAACTTCAGTGTGACCCAATGTTGACCAGCTGGATATGTAGATCTGCTTACGAATATCGGCTCTATGTCGAGCCGAAGAATTTATTGGCTTGAAATCTGCACCGTCTAGGACTTGACCTGCCACATTTTAGTTAAATAACCAAACTATTAAGCACTTTTTATCTGAAGCATTATTTTCGATTTATATAAACGCTGCTTAGAAGCACTTTTCTCTGCTTAGTGGCGTTATTGGCTAGGTGTATGTGCACCTAACAACTCTAGATTATTTATTTGCTTGATATGAAAGTGAAGACGAAGCTACCGGATGTAGACTTAACAAGAATTTTTGTTTGCATCGACATTTGAACCATTTTATCAACCAATTTCTTTTTTTTATTTTATGGCGGTAGTGAAGATCTAACGAATCTAAATTTTAGTATATCCACGAAGGTCGTTTACACAGTTTTGTAAGAATTCATAGATTAAACTAAATTATTGCGATTAAACTGAAATTTGCTTGCAAATTCAATGAAGTCGATTTTATTCATGTCTGTTCGGCATATTTTTAATTCCTTTCTGAACTTTGTACGCATGAGAAATTTTTTCGCTTTACATCACTATAAAAATAAGTATAGATATCATTTGAAAGACGTAAACTCGGATTCAGCAAAGTATTAAATACAACACCAAAATACAAAATGGCTAAAATTAAATGAAAGTTAATCGCCCTGGGTAGAAATTAACCGTAACTGTATTGGTGTCTAATAACTTAAGTTTCTGTCAATATTTGTCTTGGGAAAAAGAATACCGTTATACCGCATGCATGGGAAATGTATACAAACTAATTTGACAATATTTTATGAACAATTTATTTCTATCTTAAATTATTTTAAATCCATGAATTCTAGATGTGTATATAAAGGGGTTTTGTAACATGCAAGAAATAATTATTGGAATTGAAAGTCTCTAGATTAAGCAGTGTCATAAGAGGACAATGGTTCTTGGGGGAAAAGTCAATCTTGTACAAAACAAACATTTGTTTATTCTGCTGGGGTTTGAGAGGTAAACAAAGATTCAGACCGTGGTAGAGGATTTATTAGGCAAAATTCCTTAGTGCAGTTGTCTGTTGATAATAAGAAATTTAACTCTTTGCAAAATCTAATTTAATATATGCTGCAAACATTTTTCTGGTCAGTAGAATCCCCCATCCTCAAAGGTCTAGAATAATGATCAATGGGAAAGGAAACAGAGCCAAGCTTCAAAGCCCTCCCCACATAGTGCTTTGCGTTGTATTTGTCACCGAAACTCTGTATCCTCTGAATCAGAGACGTGACTCAATATGACTCTAGTGTCCATGATGTTCGTTATTTCAAATTGAGCTCCATACTGGCCAGATTTCATTTACAAAGAAACCCATCAAGCAGTTTTTCTTTAAATGATTCGTCATCACAATCTAAAGTACTCTTACTCTTTCCCCCAAATCCTAGATTTTCTATAGTGTTCTAGAGTCTTTTCACTTGTGTGCGAGTGTGAAGTCCCAGCCCTTTGTGCGAGTGTGAAGTCCCAGCCCTTTGTGCGAGTGTGAAGTCCCAGCCCTTTGTGCGAGTGTGAGTAGCCCTTGTGCAGTGTGAAGTCCCAGCCCTTTGTGCGAGTGTGAAATCCCCAGCCCTTTGTGCGAGTGTAGAGTCCCAGCCCTTTGTGCAGAGTGTGAAGTCCAAGCCCCCCTTGCGGAATTGAGAATGTCCCAGCCCTTTGTGCGGTGTAGGGGCGAGTGTGAAGTCCCTGCCCTTAGTGCGAGTGTGAAGTCCCTGCCCTTAGTGCGAGTGTGAAGTCCCTGCCCTTAGTGCGAGTGTGAAGTCCCTGCCCTTAGTGCGAGTGTGAAGTCCCTGCCCTTAGTGCGAGTGTGAAATTGCGAGCTTCATTGGATATCAAAATGATAGGTCGTGTCTAATATCAATAGGATAAACCTTTCGGAAACGAAAGCAACCGATCATTATTCATGGCCTTGAAGGTGGATGTTGGGATTATACCGTTCAGGAAAATGGTAGAAGCATATAGTAAATGAGACTTAGCTAATATTTTTAAATAAACATCTGTACTGAGAATTTTTGCCTAATAGTCTCCTACGGTTTGAATTCGTCGTTTACCTCAAACCTTAGCATAGCAAACCGACAAACGTTATTCATGAACCATTATCCTCCGACATCGCATTGTTTAATCCCGAAATAATCACTTGCAAGCATTTCTTTCATGTTACAAAAATCCTTTATTTACATACCTAGACCTCACGGACATCAAAAATGCGAGTTAGAAATTAACACTCTTCAGAATATTGTGAGATTAGTTTGCATACCTTTCCATGCATGCGGTTTAAAAGTATTCATTTTCCACAAAGAAAAATATTTCAGAAGGTAAAATTACCAAACACCGTTACCAATGAGATCAATTCCTAGCCAGAGGGATTAAGTTGCAATTCAGCTACCCGTTTTGGATTTTAGAATTATATTTAATTTTTTTACCGAGTCCGATTTTACATCTTTCAAACGGTTTCAGTACATATCTTTACGGTGTTGTGTAAAGCAATAAAATTTCTTTCATACCTATAAGTTTGGAAAGGAATAAAGAATATACAGGACTATCATGTATCATCGTATTTGTAAGCATCAAACTTATTTCAGTTTAATCGCAAGAATTCGACATTTCGTAGATATTCCAAAATTTAGATTTGTTAGACTGTTTACTGCCATAAAATTAAATCTGTCGAGTCAAATCAAGGTAATTATTTTTAAGTCTACGAAAGGCAAGTTCACCTTCACTTTCATATCAAGCCAATATCAACGATAGAGAATCAAAAATTTCTAAGCGCTTGTATATCAAGTCAATAGCGCCACTAAGTAGAGTAAAGCGTTGTTAAGCGACATTCATATGAATCGAAAATAATGCTACAAATCAAAAATACTTACTAGTTTTGCTGCGTTATGTCTCCAAAGTGTGGAAGTCCTGGATGGCGAAGATTTCAAGCAGAGTTCTTGGCTTGATAACATAGTGCCGCTAATCGTAAGCAGATGCTTGTATCCAGCTAGTCAACATTAGGTCATTCCGAAGTCCAAACTCTGGGATCTATGAAATGCACTGTAAGGCCTTGTACTTTTAAGCTGAATGGTGCCGAGACCTCGACAGCAGTGTTCCTGGAATGGAAATGTCGTATTAGAAACGTTCCCAATCCATCTTGAGTTTGAGTCGCCACCTTCGAGTCCTCAATATTTGGCACACGTCTGTCAGCTAAACGATAGCATGGCTGTCGCATAATTTATGCCTTATAATTTCCACTTCGGGTTGGGTCCGAAAATATTTCTCTGTTTAGACAGAAATCTATCATCCTAAATAGCTTCGTTCTAATCCTGGTGAATATCACCGCTTTTCTCAAATCTGGGTCCTACACTTTCGAAAAGGCATTATATCGAGGGCAATAGATACCTGCAAATTAAATGGTCCCAAAATGTCTTGTGGATAAAAATTCAGCAAATATTACTGGATTGTAATCCTTTCATTCATGAAATCAAATCTGCTGCCAATTTTAACTCCAAAGAAAGAGGGATCGTCAATTAATCAAAGGTTGATTTAATTTAATGCTACCGGTGCAGCTGTTAGAAGACGAAACCTACTAATATTTGACTAAGCGGCAATATTTTTAGTCGACTAATGAAGAGATTAATTCTTGATACAATATTGTTTTATGCTGGAAATATCGCCCCCTTATTAATTTATTTGCGGTCTTTCGGTTTACCCACCTTTGGATGTTGAAGTGGGGTGAGTCGCAATCCTGAAATTAAAGGAACATTGAGCGGAGTAGATCCATATTGCACGGCTTCATTATCTTCGATATAACTTGTTGATTCGTGAAATTTTCAGCATTTTTCATGCAAGTGATAATTTTTTTGAACAGTATGTTGTTTAAAAAATATACTTTAGCTTTAAATTATTAATAAACTTTTAATTTTTGTAACCTTCGTTTTACACATTTTGTTTTTATAGCAAATATCAACTCATTTTACTTTCTTGAATATCTCTTAAACGGTATGAGAACTGGTTGCAGGATGACGTCAGGCTCTTTACGTAAACCCTTATAGAAATTTCATAGGCAGAAATTTCATTTACCTTGTAGAGAGTTTTGAATGAACTGTTTTTGGCAGTCGTACTTGCTTTTCCACCCTTGCCACTCTGAATTATAAGCGATCCATTGATATTTTCTGTATTCTACCTCTACGAAAACCTTATTTCCAAAGGAATTTTTCTATTCCATTCATCTCGTGTACTGGCGTAACGACCGAGGAAGCAAGGGGGTATACATGCCCCGGCTCCATGGAGCCAAATCATTACTTTGTTTATCTTTTGAAGCAAAATACGATGAGTTCTAAAAATACCATGAGAAATCATTCTCGGAGCTACATTTACACTTTGTAAACCACAAACGACGACTGAATTAATAAAATCATATTTCACTATCACCATTTACCCTCGCCGCGCCAGTGGCCACGGTGACTAAACGTTAGTGTTTCTATGTCGCATTTTTCCCTCAGGGGCACATATTATTTACATGTGACGGGATTCATGACCCCGAGGTACCCTAGTGTCTGGTCTCGTTTCTAGTTTGTCCTCCTCGAGTTTTTTCTTTCTCCTTCCTGCCTTCCCTCGAGGGTAGGCGAAGGAGCTCTCCATGAGCAGCTGTTGGCGCTCTGTTTGTTTCTTGCTTCTCATAGACAGCAATATACACCCAAGTGTTGGCCGTGCGTGGCGACCCCTTGACGGGTGGTACATTTCGGTCCCTGGTGTATCAATCGGCCGGTGTCCCAGCCATTTGGCTGGTCCGCTCAAGGGGATCAAGCGACAGTGGTAAAATTTTGGGGCTCTGCGTTAAGGGTGGTAGACGTTCCCTGAGGTGGCCCTTACCGTATAGGCCCTGGTTAGCATACAAGGCAAGTACCGAGGCTGGGGATGCCTAAAGCCAGCAACTGTCTTCCCTTGTAGGGCGAGACCGTCGGGTCTGAATTCTTATCTTTTTTGATATGGGTTCTTTTGTTAAACAGACTTCGATGCTACACTGAACATGAAACCAATTCAATTGTCTAAAAGTTTAACGAAATTCCTTGTCATTCATAATGAAGACGGAAATTTGAAAAACATGTCGCCTTCCTTATTTCAAAAATGTATACACTGTCAAGCGAGAAATGTACAATACATAAAAAAATGAGATCGGGAGATTTATTTGTTGAAACATCGTCACTTAAGCAATCGAAAACGAAACATAACGAAATTTTGTGACATTCCAATAACAGTTACGGCTCATACATCACTTAATTATACATTGGGTGTGATGTCGAAAAAGTCAGCGATTTTGGCACACTAAACCAGCATGCCGTGGGTCTTCTGCGTTCTGTGCCCGTTGTTCTGAACCTGGACATGAAGAAACAGATTGTACAAAGCCTGAAAAATGCGTCAATTTTAACGATAATCACCTTTCTTATTCAAAGTCTTTTCCAAATGGAAACTAGAAAAAGAAATCCAAACTGTGAAAATTACCAGAAAGTTATCTATCCAGGAAGCTCGAAAAATTGTTCTCGATCGAACCCCTGAACCTAACGATTCATACACAGCAGCTTTGAAAGCTACAAAAACTCCCGATACACATATTGAACAAAGACAAATGGAACATTTTCTGTCCCAACAGAAACTAAAATTCCAAAGCCTTGAAAACGAGGAAACCATTACTGTTAAACTATCAGACTGGCTAGATCTACTTGATGCTCATAAAAGATCTCTAGAAAATGAACAAACGAAAGACAAAAAACAAGAATTTTTTAAACCAGTTACCTACAACAAACGGAAAAATAAAGATTTCGCAAACACTGCGAAAACCGATCCAAAGGTGAAGAAACCTTTTAAAACAAAACTAAAAAATAAAGAATCTGAAAGCGCCATTCAAGTCTGATTCTTGAAGTGAAATGGTGCTGAGTGAGGAAGTTAATTTAGCCTCCTTTGTCTCCAAAAATCACTGATCCCCACTTTAAATCTAAATTTTTTTTAAGAAACCCAAGTGATGGCCTTTAATATTGTGTTTTGGAACTGCCATGACTTGCGTCCCATAAAAAAAGACATTAAATCAAATATCAATAAATTTCAACCAATTTGTTTGGGATTGCAAGAAACTTATCTGAAATTCCATTGCTCTGCTAAATTCAAAAATTACACAACACACACAAATGATTTTTAACAAGGCTCTCGTGCATCTGGAGGAGTGGCCGGTCTAATTTCATGTCAAATAATATCTAAATCATGCTCCTTAAACTCACAATTACGAGCAGTTGCCATACAAATACAACTTAATAGTCGAATAACAGTCTGTTACTTATTTCTCCCTCCCAGACATCATATTGAGCAGAGACATCTTGATGAGTTAATTCGGCGACACCCTAGCCCTTTTTTCTTGCTAGGTGATTTTAATGGCCATAACACTCTTTGGGGTAGTACTGACACAAATCCAAGAGGACGTCAAATTGCAACGCTTATTGAGATCATTGTCTGTGCCTCTTGAATGAAAATAGCCATACGCACTTTCAACAGGCTTCTCAAATATTTCATACAATCGATCTCGCCATATGTTCTGCTTCACGTGCTCCATATTGGAAACATTCAGCCTCTCTACGAATCTCTTTAATAGTGATCATTTTCCAATTGTTCTCGCATACATAAAAATGGCATGCCTTTCCTAAAACGCCCGGCTAAGTACATTTTCAGTAAATCAGACTGGCCATTATTTGAATCCTTGTGTCTATTAATTCCTGAAATGGTTGATAAAAATTCAATAGATGTAGCAGTTACGAAATTACTGATTGCATAATCTCGGCAGCAGATATCAGTAACCCCATAACGTCGGGGAACATACCAAAGCTGAGAAAACCATGGTGGAATACTGAGTGCGAAACTTACCAAAAGACACTTGACAAAGCATGGTAAAACTTTAGGAGATATCCCACCACTCTACAACTTACTAAATTTAAAAAAACTAGAGCCAAATTTTGTCAAATTACAAGACGTAGTATGAACACAACATGGTGTTCATATGTATATTCTAACACTGGACACGTTTACTCAAAGATTGCGTAAGAGACTAAATGTTTTTGAATTATATTTGAGACGAAGCTAATGTTTCGTTCACACGTCACACACTTAAAAATAAAATGCATTCAGACACTCAATATGATGAGTCTTGTCGAACACCTTTTGGGGTACAAAGTTTCATTGATGAGGATCTATAGATCTCCTGTTCGCTCGAGCTGGACTATGGAGCGCCAGTATATATCTGCTAAATCCACATTAAAAATGTTAGATTCGGTCCATGATCAAGGACTTCGTATAGAGGGCATTTAGAACTACCCCAATTCCTTGTCTTCATGTCATAAGATATGAACTTTAGAATTTCGACGCCAAAAACGGTCTCTGTCGATTTTTTATAAAATTAGGAGCGATGAGTTTCATCCTCAACATAAGGTTATAAATCCTATTTTTGGATCCTTATTTTTTCTGTAAGTCCATCTTTCATCCCAACCTTTGGCTTCAGAATTGGGAAATCTTGAGGTACTTTGAAATTGAAGATCTTCAATATTTGAGATGATTTTAAAGACTCCCTCCTTGGTAAGAAACACAACATGATTTTATTGATGATTTTTTACACCTTTTAAAACTAAATACATCAGATGTGGTATTTCAGCAACACATCTCTGACCACAGGCAATGCTACTCTGATTATGTCCCTATATACACCGACGGCTCGAAATTTGATAGTCATGTCGGTTCGGCTATTATTTTTCCAGATTTCACAATTGCTGAGACACTTCACCCTTTCTGCTCTTCTTACACATCTGAACTCTATGCTATCTGTTTGGGGCTTTTGAAAATTTCTACACCGAATTTTAAAATAGCCATTATCTATACAGATTTTAGGAGTGGCATTAATGCCCTAAGAAGTGCGAAATATAATAATCGTCCTTTAGTGATTAAATGTTTTGATCTCCATCATACACTCAAACATACCAAAATCAAATACTGTTGGATTCCTGGACACTTTTGAATTCCAGGAAATGAGAACGCGGATAAGGCTGCAAAAAATACAAATGCAGCTCGGGAAACGTTTGTTCCATAGAGTGATGCCTTGCAGGCTTTTAAATTCTCTCAATATCGAATATAGTAAAGAATCTGGGACAGACAGACCAACAATAAACTTTATAATATCCAGCCTTCAATCAAAGGTTTTGTAAACCTCACTACTAGGAAATGCGATGCCATTTTGTTAAGACTAAGAGTAGGACACGCGTATTTAACTCACCGCCACCTTTTATACTCTGATCCGGCTCCTGTATGTGACATGTGCAATTGCATTTTAAGCGTTAAGCATATTTCATGATCATGCAGAAACTTTTATAACCAAAGACAAGCCCACTTTGGTGCACATGTCTTTGATTTAATTGACATCCTTGGGGCCAATAATGTCATTTTTTAAAAAGTGAAATTGAACTTTTTAAAATGATTTAGTTTTAACAGTTATATTGATTTAAAGTTCTTTTGTGATCTGAATATAACGAATGTTTGGCGCTGTATGGCCAAATCGTCACTTGTGCCGTTAAGCCAAACCAAACCAAATGTCACATTTTAAAGCCAAATATGATCAATGGATGAAAAAATTACTCTTCTCCGGGAGCCGTTTACACAAGTTAAGCTACTAATGATTATTGCAGGGGGGGGGGGCGAAATATTCACATTATAACCTAGGCGCCACTTACCCCCGTTACGCCACTGATCTTATGTAGCTATCACAGGAAAGGATCAAGTGGACAGTTCTTATTCACCCATCCGCTTTTTTAAATTCTCCAGTACCAGTTTATGTTCTTAATTATACTAACAGCAGTTTACATGCAAAATGGACACATTGGGACCAAGAAATCGACAACAAACTTCATGACATTAAACCTTTATTTGAGAACTGGCCAGATAGTGGTAACCGCATATGGTAAACCATTTTGACCAGACTTCGTATTGGATAATCGAAATTTACCCATCTCCTTATTTTGCTATGTTGATCCGGCTCCTAAGGGTTTTCACTCAAACATGTGCTTTTTGAATGGCGTCATTTTAAATACAGTGCTTGCGACTTTTTAACACGATTTCAACTACAGTGACCACACTGATTGGTCATTGCTCTCGGTTTACCTTTTCGAATTAGAATATATGCTCAGATTTTTTAAAAAACTTTTCGATTGGCATGCTAATTATGAAAATATTAAGTCTTCGCATTAACTCTTATAATATCAGTTTTCACACATCTCTTTAAATCGTTTGGCACAGTTAGGCCAAATGGCCTTTGTGCTATAAACCTGAAACAAACCCAAATATCTGCTGTTGCGTGAATCTTCATAATTCTGAGCTGTTTTCACGAATGGAACTATTAAATAACGCCTTCAAATTCAACTGGTTGTATTGACATTGAGAAAAATTTATTTATTTGCGTGGTTGAAAGGATTCGAGTCATATAGTGCCAATTCATAACAAAACACCCCGTCTTAGCTTGAAGCCTTGCGGTGATTCTGAAAGACCGGCCACAGCGACGGAAAATCGGGCACTGAAGTCGACCGCAAAATAGTTCCTTAAGAGCGGCTCATGTGGCAACTCGCCCCCCCTTTACAGGGGTACGCCCCGACTTCGGAGATGGGCCTTACGATCCACACCACCCTTATTGTACGCACTTCCAGGAGCGAGAACCCGCTTACTTATATTCTTCTTCTTCACGTACTTGTGGTACCACCCGATGGGACAGATATAGTGCTAATTTCAAAATGAAGTTCTAACACTTCAGCCGTGGCTTCTACGTCGTCATATCTGAAGTAATTATTTTTATAATATTTTCTACTCGAAATAAGTTCATCCTCGAGCAGTCTCAAATTTCTACGAAATGTATTCTCTCACCAGCTGTGTTCGAAGTTCGGCATATCGTGTCTACTCTGCTCTCAAAATCTCTTAACGACTCATTTTGTGTAACCATTCACTAGATTTTGGATATATTATTTGAATTCTTAATTTAAAAGTTGAGATCATTCTCATCAAGTTATATTTAATGAATTTCGGAAACGCTTCCTGAGCGATGCCTAAATATAAATTCATACATTTCTTGACATACAGATAATTGGGCATTTTGCGCAGCCAAGCCAACTTTAATCCTTGTGTCATCCAGCGGGAGATGATAAATTAATATTCATCCACATTCTTTATTTGACCAGATGAAAGCGTTATTAGCACGCCAAGTTGAATTTTTGCTTGTCTATATTTTACTCCAATACCTACATTCCAGGCTCGGCCCTGGTGGGTTTTTATCTAGCTGAAACATCATGGGAGGAAATTCCAATCCAAATAGTGAAGTTTTCTTGGTCCCCTTTTAAAATTTTATACAGATGTTTTAGATAATGAATCATATCCAGCTGTTGCTTTATATAACTTTATAATCCAGTCTTTAGAATTTGCCATTGTGCCTTTATATTTAGCATTCATGGGCATTAAACCCCTCCAATACCTACTATTTTCTCTATATCGTTGCTATTGAATTATACAGCGAGCGTCTGCCACTTATATTAACTGCAGCATGACCACATAGGACCTTCGCTCTACTAAGACGCAATATCAATGCTTTGTATCTCTTGGTTCCCTAACTGGTAGTAAATTCTTTTGGGCTTTTTTTCTGTAGTTCTGTTTTGAAAAAATCTAAAGATCGAATACGATCTTATCAATGTGTTCCTGACTTTAAAAAATTCACCTCTGAAGTTATTCTACTCTAATCCAATCCGTAACGTTGTAAGACAGTATATTGTAAAAATCGAAAGTTTCACAAATCATTCCATCTTGAAACACATTTTTCAGTTTTTCAGCATCGGGTTGAAATCAAACACCTTTAAGTGCACAGATTTCTCACAGCTTATTATCGCGCGCACATTATTGTCGGGTTCATATCGAAACAGTAAACTGTACTGATGCAGAAATCGTATTTGGAGATAGAGACAAATGATCGGGAAATGAATCTCGATGGTTTGGTACATCACCCAGCTTTAACACAGTTCCGATGTCTTAGAATAAGACTCTTTCCATTGTATTTCATATAGATTTATGTAGATGTTGTAAAACTGAAAATGAGTTACAATATATATGAATGTCCAGCTGCGATTGCTATAGACTTTGAGTGTATGCAGTTATATCAAATGTTTAACGTTGAATAATTTGTACTCCAAATATTTTTAATTATCTTGTGATTTTGTAATTTTATTTTTTGCAATGAATTATTTTAGTTTTTTGTCAGCCATTGTAAACGAGATTATCCTAATGCAAATAACTTGCACTATTTTAAAATTTGATTCGAGCTACAAAGATTTCTGTATTTTGTTATTCCATGTGTTTGTTATTAAAAGATATTTTGTTAAATGTCATTTGAAGAATGTCAATTGAAAACCTGTATTCAAAATTTCTCAAAAATGAAGATGTTTATGTGTTTATATTTAAAAATGGTAATAAAACTCATAGGTTTCTCTTTTTAAAAGTTTTTACTAATAAAGAGCCATTTTGATAAAATGCTAGTTTTGGATTCCTGATTCATTTCATAATAGCTTGCAATCGTGAGCTCTAAATCTGGCATTATATAATTACGCTCGTGCTGGAAGGTAAACTCAATTACATTTCAGACACAATTCTTGTCTAATTTTTTATTTTTGGCTCTTTAGATATCTTGCTAAATGGAATGCATTTTCAAAATGCCATAATGCAAATCTTGAACTTGGTTTTTGAACACTTATTTCATCTTTTGTAAAAATGGAATGGTAATCGTCTTTTCACTTCCTTTATGTTATTTTAGAGTTTTGAATACAGAGAATACAAAAGCGTATAACACAGAAATTCACTATTTTAATTATTTTCGAAACTAAATTATAATTTACTCGATTAATATAAATAAGTTCCGATTCCCTATCAGTAGCACCACCTAGTGGGTAATTTGGGAAATAATCGAATTCAAGACTCCTTAAGATAAATAATAATGAATTATAAATTGTAAATTAAAAAGGATAAAATAATTAAAATACCATTGTGCTAAAAGTATACCTTTTTAAACATTTTAAAAAACTGTTTTTGTCTTTCCTTGGTATTGGGTTACTACTTTGCATATAATAACTGTCAAAGCTTACGGCAAAACTATATTTTTTCACACTTTAGTCGCTTATCAACATATTCGCTGCCAGATATTCTTAGTGTCTCCTCTGGAAAAAAATTAATTTGAAAGAAAACGAAATTTAAAAATTATTTGTTGCAAATACAGTATATAATGTGATGGTGCGAAGAAAAAGATGGTTTAGGCATATAATAATAATCGCCTAATCGAGTTGACTAATAATTAATAGCCTATTGAGAAATACTCAAAAAAAATCAAGCAATCTGCAATTATCGAATGCTCTCGATAATTGCAGGAAGCATAGCTTAAAACAGAAGCATCATTTAAAATTCATTAAAAACAGACATATTGCGCCTGATAAAGCTCTATGTGACCGAGTTCAAGAGCCTTTGTTTAAAAGAATGTGCAAATAATGTATGTTAAGGATACGTAGCAATATAATAGAACTGTACCGAACTTCAGAAATGAAAAAAATGTACAAATAATGTATGTTAAGGACTTACAATATAATAGGACTGTACCGAACTTCTGAAATGTTTCTGTGCCTAGTCCCATTTTGGAAGACGTGGACCTATCTCATCGCATTATTATTCTCTTTCAGTATAGATTTATTCAATTATTTCCCACGCTGCAAGCTAATGCAACACAATGCGCCTAATTTTAATGAAATTTATCCTGAAATCAGAATTGCAATGGATCTTGATAACCTTTATTAGCATAGCATTGGATATCTATACTAATAGAAATACTCAACTTTTGTTCCAAAGACTTAAAAATCTACAAAATTTGTTTTAAATTCTAGACGCAAAAATAACCCGTTGCGTGAACGGGATACAAAAATTTACCCCAACAAGGGGCCCGGGCCCCCCCCCCCGGTATAACAGAACATGAACTACAGAAATGTTGCCTAGTGATGTGGTTACTCGTCTAAAACTTGGACTCCTGTTTGGGGAAGGCAAGTTAAACACTTTAAAGCCATTTCTCCGACTAGTGCCTTATGCTATGGATGTATCGCTTCACCAACAGCAGCACCATCTAGTGGTTCAAATTTTAAATAGTTATCTTTTTTGTGTTTTCCTTCAATTGAGAATTATTGATTTTTAAAGTTTCCCTGGATTTCTAAATCACTTTGCATCTTGGATAAAAGGTGCTAAATATTCTGAGTTTAGATTTTCAGAATTTTCTCAATGCAAGCATCATCTTGTAAGAAATTTATGAAATTCTACTTTTAGTACAAGTTTCAAAGGTCTGCACTCGCACTGTAACCTCCGTGCCAACCATAGCAGGCCACATCGGCAGAGAGTGTTGTTTTACGGGATATGAAGATGCGCGTTCCAGATCCAACTTTATGAAATACACAGTGTATCGGGAATTTGAAGCAGATTAAAATTGTTTCCATAGGAGATTGCTGTGGAATGCTGATATGCTGTGGAAGTTTGGAAAATGGGGCTCTTGCTGGAAATCTAACCACAGCTCCAAGTTACGAAGTCCGTCCTCAATAACTCTCTTCGGCACGTTGATAAAACAAAAATAAAAGAAATCCATCAACTGTAAGAGAAACAATAGATTTGTGCTATGAGCAAAATAAGGCTGGACACCAATAAAATGAACTTCCAAGGGAAATCATTAATTATTGTAATTTAAGGATAAAGATATCCTTTTCAGAATTGTAAGTCGAAACTATCTTTCAACAAAATAGCAAACTGGAAAAATAAGAAACTGAATAGACCAGAAATATTAAATTGTTATATTTTGGTAAGAAACCCTCGAATATACACGCATTTTCAAATATGGCTGTTTAAAAAGATCATAAAAAAATCTAATTCTGTATTTATTCAAAAATTAATCGTTGCTTTATAAGTAGTCTGTTGTACCATAAATTAGATATGATTTAGTTTTGCAAACAAACTTAGGTGCAGCTTACAACAGCGCATATGAATCCGTAAAATGATTATTGATTTCCATTTGCATTGGGTCCTGGTGATCAAGTCTCAGCTTCGAGGTCTGGAGTTCGAGGATTGTAGATCCGATTCCAACTGTGGATCCACAACCACTTGAGATTATGATTTGCATCAGAGGAGTATAGATTCAAAGTAATTTAAATAATTTAACAACAAAATAAAAATATACACAGCTACCAAAAAGAAAAATCAATGAACTAAGTCGTGCTACTTAAATTTAAATATTAAACACATGCACAGTTACAACAACAGTTAACATACACATTATACATAACGGAAAAGCAAAGGTATGAATTATATATTCAACATAAGGCAAGTTAAATCTATCGGGTGGATCAAGAGTCCCCCGTTGATGTGGTGAGAAGCGGGAAAGGGGTTCGCCTCAAGCATCTTCTTCATCTGACCGAATTCGTTTGGTCAGATGAAAGACGGCACTGCGGCCAACGGATCTGTTTCAAAATGACGATGTCCGTCTCAAAATAGCCTTCGTGTAGCTTCAAAATTGGATGCTAAACTAAACTATTCAGATTACATACAGTCAAACCCCGGTATAACGAACCCTCTGTTATAAAGAGTTTTTCAAATGATATCAACCGATCTTTTACGAAACAAATGTATTTTAAAGTGCTTGTAACGAATTTCAAAAGCAAGAAATTAGGATATTTGGGAAACCAAATTTCCCACTTTTTTCTGCCAGCTCTGTCTCTCAGAATCAACTGCTCCTCCCATTCCGTGAGGGGCTTTTTATCCACCATCCTGGCTACACAAGCCGCACTTAATTAACTCATCTGTCACCACGCATCACTATCTCAAGGAAAAACCTTATTTACAGCAGCCACCCTGTTATGGTCATTTCCAATCCATCACCCAATGTCACAATCGAAGGGTCGACAAAGGAATGGCTATCACTCAACCACCTTCCTTTGTACTACAGAGGGAATGCGTAAAACTGCTAAGAGATTGAGGTACATACGTCACAACACATTCTTTCGCTTTCTTTATTTCTAATTGCTGAATACCGTTCTAGTTGTTGACATCGCGTAGATTTAAAATGGGTAATGTTAGTAAACAGTAAGCTTTTTCCCACCGAGGATAAAATGAAAATTATTCAGAGAATGGAAAACGGTGAGAGTCAGTTTGCTGTTTGCAGATAATTTTCTCTTTCTAAATCAACATTTAGGACCATTTTGAAAAAAGCGTAGTTTGGTAATCTAAGCCTACGAGAAAATTCTATATGGTTCCAAGAAGTTGAAAAGTATAAGTACAACGATTTTCACTCTTTAATTTCCTAAAAACAAATATTTATTTTAATATACAGTCGGACGTCTATTTAACGAACCTCTATTTTGAGAATTTCTCTATTTTGCGAACTTTTCCTTGGAACCAAGAACATTTTACGAATTTCTTCGTAAACTAACCTCCAAATAACGAAGTGCATTCTCTATTTAGCGAACTTTTTCTTGTGATCCAATATTTTTTTTCCTCCCTATTTCTCAAAATATTTCTCAAGATTTCAAACTTATTCTTTCTTTTAACACATTTTATGTTGATCAATGACCTTGAAGCTGGAAAATGTCAAAGCGAAAGTGCTTGAGCATCAGAGAAAACTTAATTCTTCATGAGGTGCATAAAGTCGTGAAAAAAAAGGATATTATTTTAAAATGTGGTATTCCTCCAAACAGCTTATCAACCACAATAAAAAAAATCGTAATAAGATACAAAATTATGATTAATCGAATTCTTGTTCAAAACGTTTAAAAGCATGTGTCTATGAAGATGTGGATGAGGCAGTTTTGAAGTGGACAGTGTGAAAAATAAAAACAATACAACAATGAATTGCGATGAAGACGAAGATGATGATGGAATTGATCATGATGCAGAAATCAACAAACCTTCGTATCATGAAATGCTAAAATTCATTAATTTTAATATAAAATTATTTTTTTAATTGAAAATACAGTGTATTCCCGGACAATGTTTTGTTTTATTCTTGTTTTCCTTGCAGATTTCTTTTTGAAGGGTAAAATATATAAAACAAATTGATATTAATTTACAAAATAAAGGTGTGATTAATTACTTTTCTAATAATATTTAGTGTTCATGTGAATTTAAAATCTGTTTTGTGTAATTTAAAGTATTTTAAAAGGCGAATCTCTATTTAACGAATTTTCCATATAACGAACTTTTTTTCGACATTTAGCGACTTCGTTAAATAGAGGTCAGACTGTATTATAACTCATAAGTAATTGTAATTCAGTGTAATTAATCTGTTCAACACAAAAATGTGTTTAAGGATTATAACAAATTTTGCTTGCCCAATATGTGAAAAATCGGATATAGCGAACTTCTGGATCAGTCCGTTGAGAGTTCGTTAAAACGGTGTTTAACTGCAATTCATCATCGATGATTTAATGATTTCAACTGAATTCAATTTATTTAATTTTTTAATACTCATATTCCAGATTTCAAAATTATCCCCTCAGAAAATATGCAAAGTTAGATAAAAACAATAGATATCACTCGCGTTCTATTTAACTAGTTCCTGGAATTGTTCCAATTTTCGATAAATTTTCCCTTTGGTTTCAAGGTGCGGTAGGAAATACACGTAGAAGATAATCTGTACTACTTTGAGATAAACAAAAATAAAAAAAATAGTGACTGACTTTCTTTCAAGATTATGAAACTTCCAGAAGAGGCGTATTTACCTTCGCAAGGATTTACAAACGGAAGTGACGCAGGACAAATCGAACCGCCATTGGAGTCCTCCAGATGTGAGCCGTTCTACGTATTTACGCATCGACTCAAGAAGCTCTCACCTTACTTAAATTCTTACGAGTTTTTATCAAAAACCTGTCTCATTTTCGATTAAATTGTTTCTAGAATGGAGTAGTCGTACAATATAATATTCAGTTACATTTCTTTTCTATCATTTGCATCATCGTATACTTTTTAAAATGTTTAATTCGGAAAAAAATCAAAGTAATTTTTTTGTTTAGTGTGGCATACATTGGAATATCCTCTCTATGGTATATTCCAAATAAACTGATCCAGTTCTCAGAAGAAACGGCGGAAAATTCTTGTTTTTAGAAAGGTAACTCTTGGCAACTCATTCGTTCGATATGCAGGAAACAGCGTGGAATAATTCTCAAGTAAGTATCCAATGAGAATATTTTTGTCATTCTGAGTTGTTTTGGTAGAAGTGATTATTCAGATGGTTTTTATAGAAGTGTTTATTTGATGTTTACACTCTGTCCCAAAAGTATATAGACTCTAATAAAATATGTTTTAGCAAAACGTAAATGCATACAAACAACAGTTACAAATATGTTTATTACAACCATATGCGACTTGCATTCAACGAAATATTTAGAAAAAATAATTTGTATTTCAATTATATAACAATGGAAATATTAGGTGTCCCAAAAGTGTATAGAATATATCACATTTCAAAAAAAGGTACTCAATAAAATGTTCTTAATAGTTTAAAGTCTTTCCATTGCTCAGTATGATATTGTATACGCGTTTTTCCAACGCCATAATTAAAGTTTGCAATATCTCTGGTTCCTATTTGTACCATGCACTTTCAATGGCTGCCTTCAAAGCATTCACTGAATGAAATTGCCCTCCATTATCATATACCTTCCGAGATATAATGCACCACACATTTTCAATCGGGTTTAGATCAGGACTCATCGGTGGCCACTCAAGAACAGTAATATTTTTCGAGTTTAAATAATTTTTCTTAGCATTGGAGGTATGTATGGGAGCATTATCATGCTGATATTCCCAATTTCCTCCTCCTATATTTTCTGCAAATGGCATAAGATGATTTTCTAGTGTGTTTATGTATTTAGAATTCTGTCGGTCATCTAAAAAGGCCAAACCCACTTTTCCGTTGAAACCGAAAGCCGCACACATCATCACAGATCCACCACCAATTGCCTACTGAAAAAGCTCCCGGGATGTTTTCATAAATCATGTCAATATTTTATATTCCCTTCAGGTCCATCGAGGTTCCATTTTTTTCATCACTAAAAAGGACAGCCATCCATTTATCATCATATGACATATGATTACGAGCCTATTGTAATCTCTTACTAATGTGAAGCTTTGAGAGTGGTAATTTGCGAGCCATTTTTGCGTGGATCATATAGCCAGTTTCTATAATTCGTCTATGACCAGTGTTCTTGGACAATTGCAACCGGTAAGCCCTAGTAATTTCGAGAACCGACATTTTCTGACTTGAAGACATTCTTCGTATCCTTCTGTCACTGCGAATATCTGTCGCACGTGGTCTTCCCGAACGAGGTTTTGGCTCATATGGCGTCTTAAGAGTTAATACACGATAAATCATACTTTTAGAACGATTTAAAAGTTTCGATATTTCCTTAACAGTCTTACCGAGCAGTTTCAAATGCAGAATTTTACTCACTTCTTCATTAGAGAGCTGCGAAGCTTTACGCATTTTGAAACGCAGAACAAACGACCGCATTCCTTTTCTTAGAACATATTTATTAGGCTCCGAATCGACGTCACGATTACCGATACCATATTTGCATAAAATTGCACTTGTCTATAAACTTTTGGGACAGATTATTTCTATTTATTCTACGATTTAAAAATTGGCATTAAATATAAGGGGTAGAACTGCTGTTTTTTCAATATAATAGACATAACATATCCATACAGTAAGTTTCATCGAAATACACAATATAAAACAAAAAATATAGGCAAAATACAAGATTCTATAAACTTTTCGGACAGAGTATATATATGGATGGTTAGTGGTTATGTATGGGTAATCTGTTATCAGGTAAAATAATTATTGTACATCCGTAAATATGTGCATTTTATTTCATATACTAATCCCATTTACTAGTAATCGTGTATATTTACCCGTTCTTTGTGGCAAATACGATAAATCAAATTTATCCAAGGGTAGTATCTAATCTAGGACGGTTAGTTTGACAAATAAAATTTAAAAAATGACAATGAATATTTGTTATGTTAGTATGTATAGTATGATTTATTATAGTATGATTTATTTTTCTTGGGGTTTTTTTTTTGCAAGTGTTTTTTTTTCACATTATTCCACTAGATTCCAAGACTACTTGATACCATTGATGTTCTTTAGCACAGCGCTTTATCGCAATTGTAGGTCACTACTGCTGCAAGCCCATCCCTTGCTGTGGTTTGTTGACGTTCTATAGAGCTAGTTCAGGAACATTTTGATGCCCCTACGGTTAACTCATTTTGGTTGAAACTGCGAAGACGACGAAAATCACGCGATTAACTCAGGAGTTGAAGCTTATATTGGTATTCACTCTCCATAATTTTCATACATTAATTTTTTACGCAGTGTTTGTCAATATAAATAAACTATAATGCTGTTGGAAGCGTTACACCTTTACAAAAACAAGAAAGGCATTCTTGTGAATAGAGGAAAAATTCTGTAGCGATTTTGGCAAAAATAAAAAAAATATTACCTGATACTAGTAGAATACCCGGCGTTGCCCGGTTTTTTTTTTCTCGAAATCTTCTGGGAGACAGGAAACGGAACGTTGATAAATAAATAATTTTTATTAATATTATTTTATTGAGGGAATATCTCTCAAATTTCGATGAAATTATTCATAAAAATATACAATAAAAATTTTCATTAATTTGGCTGTATTAATTATTATCTTTCTCACACTGTTAGCCATTTTTAGGCATATTATTATTTTAAGAATCCTATTCATAAAAATTTCACGCTAGTTGGTCCGTTTGTTAAATTCTCTCGATTACTCACTGCTAGCGAACCCAAAAGAGGTGATTTAGGACTTACTTTTCGTTACAATATTTTTAATTGACAAGTGTGAGAGTCATTGTCTAACTAAAATTTTAACAATTAAAATGTCTAAATCAAGTAATGCAACACATTTCATAAAAAATGCTCCAACAGTTCTAAATAAACATTTCTACGTGCTTCAGCGGTCGATACTACCCTAAGGGGCTGATTAAAGATTTAACCCCGCTATATTTTTAATTCGGTTAGTTGAAGCATGCGAATTAAGTTTCATTTCGATCGGTCCATTTATTATGTATATTTTAATGACCTCCCTATATTTAGAAGATGGGGTAAATGTTTATTTACCCTTACAGCATCTTTAGTCGACTAATTAGAAACACATGCAACAAGTTTCATTAAAATCAGTCCGGCCGTAATAGGTTTTCTATCAGTCGTCCATATGTCACATGTATTTACCGCCCCCCCTCACCATCCTATCCTTAGGATTGGAGTTACCTCTACAGTACTTCATGTGTACAAAATTTCATCAAAATCACCCCAGCCATATTAATTTCCACGACAATTTTCAGATTTTTTATATGTATTTAAACGACTTTGTCCCAAATTACAGGACCCGCCTAGAGAAGCATTCATTCTATGGGTCTAGAATACTCAAGAAGGGAGGAAATGATTAACCGATGGTTGCTTTTTCGCTGTGTTTTTCAAGTGTTGTTGACAGTCCTTTTAGTATCTCTTTTTTTAACTTTTATAAGTTTCAGTTTAAGACTAACAAACGATATTACTAAACTATTTAATGATTTTATCATTTTACTGAGATTTTTAAAAAAGAGCAAATTGTTTAAAAAACATGTATTTTCAAAATATATTCGAAAAAATCCATTCTAGAGAATTTTAAAACCATTTAATTAATAGTTATTCCGTTGACAAAAATATTTTTTGAACCATTTCTTACGCAATATTATTAAAATGAAAAACTTACAGATATCATTGAAATTGTCAGGGCCACGCCTACCATGTGATTGGGAAAAAAAATCGGGATTTCCCAAAAAGCACCATGAGAAGACGTGGTTGGATTTGTCTTTCCACAATTTTTTTCTTTTATCCTTTCTAAGATTCAAATACTTTTATCAATACGCACAATTTGTTTTCGTAAGCATAAGTGAGATGGGATAATGATATTCTTTTTTTTGCCTTTACTTATTTTAGAATTGCAATTTTTTAGTTCGCAATAACTGCTTAAAAATATATTTAATAAAGTTTAAAACTTACTATAAAAATTTTAACGTTGTCTTCATTTGGATATGGTCAGCTTTCCTTTATCAATATTAAGCAACTATTCTTTTCCCACCGAAAGTGTTACTTCAAACTTTAATTCTTTTCCCACTGAAACAATAACATTTATATATTCACAACATTTCAAAGGAGGTGTATCCAGAGAGGTATTGAATCTTCTTCAGTAAAGTTATAAAAGTCTATATCTTTTGTCATATTCCGAAATCTGGCTTCGTGATTCCTTTTCCGAAAAATGTCAAGGAAATTCTTTCAAATGAAAAGAGCCATAATGTTTTGAATGCAGTTTCAATCAGCTATTGAATTTCAATTTTTTTTCTGCTTTCACATCTTTTTAATAGAAATACAGCAGTTACTACCACACAGCTGTCGATACTGGCCAAATCTGCTTTCTAACTGATCAGTTTAATATTTGCCTGTTAAAACGTAATTATTAATAGAATATTCTAGTTAGTAGATAATTAAATTAGAATAGTTTTTGATGTATGTTCAAATGAAAAAAATATTTGAGGTCGATTTTACCAGTTAACTAATTTGGTTTTACCTGAGATAGAAACCTTTATTCCATTAATTTATCCATTCTATATACACTTCAAAAAATAACCTATCATCAGAAATTGTGTCGCCAAGTTTTCGCAATTTTCATCTAAACCTACTGAAACTCCGAATAATTTAACACAATAGATACAATAGTCAAGAATTTTAATTACATAGATTCTAACTTATAATTCTCTTCAAAAATCTTTAGAATATTTAATAGAAACGTACACTAATAAAAACTGCGGCATTTTTATGTAATATTGCAATCATTTCTAACAGTAAGTAGTAGTCGCTTTCAATAAAAATTATGAAATTGCTGCATTTACTTTTAGATGCTTTTGTCTTTTTATACAATTATTTTTAAAATGTATTACGAAAAAAAACAGAATATAGTATCATTCCTGACCTTCACGTGAGTACTTAAAACGATTTAGTTCTGTTTATGAACGGCATTTCTCGAGTTACGACATACTCAGAATTTTACAAAGTTCTGAAAAAGTGAAACACTTTCTACAATTACCACTCGACAAAAATTTGAACACAAAAAAGCGAGAACACCAAGAGAATTTTTCTTCGTGAAAAGTCATAGAAAAATACGGTAAAAAATATTATTCTTATATTAATAATACAAAAGTCGAAGGATTTGAATCGTTTAAATTCGCATGTCTGCACTCTACAATGAATAAAGATAATCTTGCGCGATCATAATCTTAGGCTTAATATGTACTTGAAATTAAAAAGTTATATCTCGAAAAATACTGAATCTTGTTATGTACTCACGTCAGTGGCGAATCCAGGATTTGGGTCTGGAGGGGCTGAGGCCATAAAAATTTCGTATCGTCATGACGAATGTCAAATCTCATGACTTATGGAAACCAAAATACTTTAAATTTACAGACTTTATTCACCTGTATCACTGTAAATAAGAATCATAAAGATCACTACAATACTTTCGATAATTTAATAAAAAGATACAGTGTAAAGTAACCAAAAAAGTTTTCAACGCTACAAGTACAAGTGGAATGACTAGAAAAGTAGGAAAATTTTCGAGCCTATCAAGCCAGAAAGCAATGTTGTCATGTTTTTAATATTTTTAAAAGCAAGGGGAATTAGCTCTGGGAGGGGCTGCAGCCCATAGCCCCCCAGTTCGCCACTGACTCACGTGGATGCCAGGCTTGTCTTCTGTTTTTTGTAATCCATTGGTACAGTAGGAATATTAACACAGATTTGAAGCTCTAAAAGAGCTCAAAGAATTTAATCTGAAATTCTTTTCAACTTAAATTAAAACAGAGTTGGAATCTGCATATTTCATTTAATATTTCTTGAACAAACAAACAATCCGAGAAGTTCTTGACCCTCGAAAATTAGATGATTTTGATTGCAAAATCATTATGCATACTAATCATTTTTCAAAACGAAACACCTTCGTATGGGGGAAAATTCCTGTTTTGATTTTGTAATAGGATCAGTCACAATACTGCACATTTTCTTAGGCATGGGTACTTTATAATATAAAGTCGATTAAATTCCTTATTTTGGCTCTTTATAACAACTTAAAGACATTTCAAAAACTATTCTAGAGTCATCATAAGTAATGCTGAGATCTACTCAATTTTCACAATGAATATCCAATACCTCATTTACATAGTGGCTGACAATTAAACGCATGTTTTGATACTTTTTTCGCAATGCTTCGAACAAGGAAGCTTCAGTTTACGATTGCTTTTCACTGCCAATATTAGTGTTGACCGTAAATTATATGGATTCGGAGAACCAGAAAACTTTGTTATTGTCAATTAACGTTATAAAGTAGGATTTAAATGGATACCATTTAGTACAATGCCCAGGAAAGTTTGGCAATGAAAGAGAAAGAAGTTTAATTTCTGCATCAGTAATTTTAGTAATTCGCTGGATTATTTCTCCGATACATTTTAGATACTTTTAGTCGACCCAAATTTTCCCATTGTTTCTTCCGTCTGAATTAGTGTCTTTTCATACTTTCAGAATAGAATTTCAAGAATAACTCCATATCCGTTACAGGGTATCTCATTTATTTTCGTTCTCAGTTTTTAAAAGACGCTCACTTTTACTTGGATTCAGTCGAGTCTTTAAATAAATATCATTATTTTAAACTTTTGAATTTTTTTATTTATCCCTTTTTTAAAGGTGAATTTTTTTATACAGCACAGTCAAACTTGTAAGTTCGATTGCCATGCCGAACACTCGTAGTAGATGAGGCCTCGGTGGACTAATGGTAAGGTGTCGGCTTCGGGGCCGGAGGGTCCCAGGTTCAAAACCCGATTCCACAGAAGATCTGCCGTGTATGTGGGACTGTTAAGGTTAAATAGGGGGCCAAACGTCCTCCCGCTGGTGTGGTGTTGAAGTTTGGAGAGGGGCTGCCAGCCCAGGTGTCATCCTCGTCATCTGACTGCGGTTCAAAATTACCAGACCCGTCCCAAACTAGCCCTCGTGTTGCTTAAAAACAGGACGTTAATGTAACTAAACTAAACTCACAGTAGACAATACAGGGTGTCTACTATGTATGGGGCGTAGACAATACAGGTTCAAAATGCATCGAATGCACACTTTGAATAAACATTACATAAACATTACATAAACAGTTCAATAAAATACATAGAACTTTTATAACTCAAATTAGTTTAAGCAAATGTAGAAATTTTTTTTCAATTATCGGAAGTTTTCAAATTGTTGGCCTTTATTGTCCAGACACTGCTGGTAACGCCGACCGATGGAACTACAAGCTTCGCTGTAAGCATAATAATCTCATTATCTTTTAACGTCTTCTCCCAACTGTTTGATCGTAGCTAGTCTTGAGCAATCAACACTGCGTTTAAGGCATTCCCACGAAGAGAAATCCATTGGAATAAAATCAGGGTGAGCGTGAGGGGAACTCAATGCTAGCTTTTTGTCCTAACCATCTATTAACCGCAATTCTGTTATACACCCTCATGTCGCGACAATGACTCGGATGTGTCCCTTCATGTTGGATTACAATTTTGTCTTCTCTAAAACCTATTGAATGCTTGACATAATGCATTCTTTTAGTCAGTT